>AXCO02001085.1:0-40933 GCA_000473525.2 Anopheles melas | reverse complement strand
TCCCTCTCTCCCTCTCTCCCCCCCCCCCCCCCCCTTCCAGCTAACCGCACGCTGCGAGCGGTGAAAGTTCAACGCGAAGATTTATGTCCAACGCGGTACCGCCGAATGCCGTCTGGCGCTAGAACGCGGAAGTCGCGCTCAGTTCGATTCGCAACAGACGGGTGCCACCACGGTGATACAATATAGCGACAAACACAGCGCGGCAGGAAGAAACCAGTGTGTATGTGTGTGTGTGCGAGCGTCTAGTGAACGGTAATTACTTCATTGAGAGCTCCGCTCTATGTCTCTCCTTACCACCACCGCCGGTGTAGCCCTTCTCTTGATGTTTGTTGAGTATTGGGTGTAAAGGTTTTTCTTCTATTGGGGCTTGTTTTGCGGTAGCGTTTAATGAAGGGCCTCGAGGATGCCGTGCGAGAATGTCGTGGGAGCGGTAGAACATGCGCCCCACTCTTCCCTAGGAGAGGGTGCTGTCTTGGGTACTTTGGTGACCTTCTTTCGGTTAAGGAAATGTCTAACACTTGCGCCGCGCGAATCTGGTCAAGTATTGCTTGAGGTTGTGCGAGACATTCTGCTGTACTTGGACAAGGATGCAACCGTTCGCTTTCTGATTAAGGCATTGATCATTGAACCTGTCACGCTGGGCATCCTTCAATCAGAGCTTGGAGTTTCTAAGCTCAATTTTGGAGCTCAGTTTGCAGCTCAAAGTTCATACGCATGTTTCAACTTCCCAAAGTCATTCAAACAATCGTTATAGATACGATCTCCTTCGAACAAAAATGAAAAGAACTTCAAGAAACCATCATGCATGCATTACATCTCCAAAACACCCTACACCACCTGGCCAGTAACGGACTGTACATTGAAATCCGGGAGCCAGAACATGTGTCAATCGCTTCATAACTCACATTCTTCCAATCGTACCATCACCAGAGACCCACCGGAATATTAATTGAACCATAAAAAAACGCCTGTAATTCTACCAAAGCGCCCAGTTGTGATTGTGTAACATATGGCCATTGTTTTACTCTCTCTCTCTCTCTCTCTCAATCTCTGGAATGCTTTATGGGCAAACAATTATGACTTATTCATATCCACGTCATTCCCGCAATGAATGGCTTAATCGACGAACACACGGAGCACTGTCTGATTGTCTTTGGGAAGAATGTTGTCTGGGGATGGAGCTTTAACCTCCTCGCTCCTATCGTACCATCTTTACCCGTGGAGAATATTTTTACACCCCAAAAGTTTAACGACCAATTACTTCCTGCTGCTCGTAGGCACTCAGTTTTATTTTAAAGCCCTTTCCAAAGGGGCTTTTCCTCCTCGAACCGCTCCAGGAATGTGGATGCCCGAACCAATCGTTCCCAGCCACTGTCGATGCTGCTGCTTAACGTTATTAGTTAGTCATTTTATTAATTTCTTCCGGAGCCTAGACATTCCCGACCGAACCCGTACGAGGCGAAACATTTTGAACCCAAACGCCGTGATAAACGTTAATTGCCTGCTTTACCACGAGGAGACACATACACACAGTGTTGGTTGTTTTCGGTCTTCGGTTGAACAGTTTGTTCGTCCCTTTCCCCCTTTCCTTGCTCTATTGAACAGTGGGACGGGAAAATGGGACGCGATAGGCATTCCCACAGGTCTTTCCGAGATTGTATGCAAACATACACACCCTGGCTGCCGGCCACTCACGCACATACAGACGTTATTAAGGTAGAAGGGAATTGTACTATTCCTAAGTAGCGGCAACCGTGAAAACTGTTTATTGTCTTTGATGAGCGCACCTTCACCCTCGGGTTGAACCTGTCGTGTGGTACTAAACGGCGGGACAGTGTTTTGAGAAATGTATGCAAGATTCCCCACCTGGAAGGGCTTTTCCGTTATGACTGCTACCAAGTGGACAATGGAAGGAGTGGTGTAAAGTTGTACTATGGTCAGCAGTGGTGGGGTTTAACATGGACGCTGGGAATTGCCCCAACTTCCTGTCGCTTCTGAAGGTTCAATTGTGTCTTTCTCAAGGCTGGATCTGGAAATTCAGATGATACATCTTGACATATATACTTAACGGAAATATCCAAAACAATGTTAAGTTTATCAATTATTGTATTTCCAATATCAAGTGATGTATCATAGAGGATACCTGTTCCCTCAACATCAATCACATAAATCACACCAAAGGTGTAAATCAATTTACATGCAAACTCTATGCACCATCGCTGCTGTCTTGCTGGTGCCCTTTTCCTAGAAACAACTTGATTCGCCTCTGACATATACCGCCAACCTTTCCCAGGTTCTGCTGCTACGTGAGTGAATGCGCAAACGAAACGTTCTGCATAACTTTGCTGCACTTTCAAGCTGCTTCAAACACAGCAGCAATCCGTATCCGCCTGCATACCATTCCAAAACCAGTAAACACTCGCACACACATCACATAGAATATTCTTTGCACGATGCCACGACACGCCGGGTAGGAAGCTTTCTCTCCACACGGCGCGCCGAAGCTGATTTACCTGTTGCATTAAATTAATTTTATTACTTTTCAGCACCTTTTAATTGCCACCGACAACAACCAACCATCAAACAGTCAGGCGTCCCCAGCTGTTGTCTAGGCTTATTAGCGAATTATTTCGCCTTACACAGCAACAACGCATTTTAACAATTTGCCCGAGATTGGGCGCTAATTTGAGCGCTGTTCGCACTAACCTGCGTGCTAACGACCTATCCTACGGGCGTCCCAGTTCCTACCAACCTTCAAAGAACTAGCTACATGATGGAAGGCTTCAGTTTGGTTCTGGGGCCTCCGACGAAAATCCCAATCGACCATATGTGTGGAACGATTTTTAAAAGAGTATAAAGAAGAGAGACAGAGAGAAAATGAAAAAAAAAACCTACAAATCATGAACAAATCGTCGTTCCGTCATAATGATTCCCATTTTGACAGCTGTCGAGGGAGAAGTGGCCTGGTGGTAATGATTTTTGATCGTCCGTCCCCGTCCCCGGGCACCAGTTTTAGTTCGGGGTGCCGCCTCTTCTCAAAAGCCCATTTCCACACGGTGCTTATTGCATTCCTTAGTTCCAGGGTTTCAGCTCTTTTTTTTCCTAATTTTGTTCACCAGATCTCTTCCGCTTTTTCGGTTCGCTCCTTAAGGACCCGACACAACCCCCGCGGGAGGGAAAGGATAAGCAACGCACAGCCCAATGATTGATTGCCGAGAGAGTTCGAGGAAGTCTGTAAATTGTAGCAAAGCGTTAAGACCAGCGATGACCTCTTGCGTCAGACAAAAGATTACAACGCACTCACGCACTTTTGCTCCGAAGGGTTTTGTGTTGACGCACAAAACGGGGGTCATTAAATCGGGGGAAAAAAGGACGGGAAATGCTGGAGCAGAGTTGATATTGATATCGAATAAAAATAATTATAACCTGCTAGAGGTGAAGGGGAAAATGTTTGGATTATCTTTTGAAAAGCTTATGAGCAGTTCAGTTCATAGAATGGAGTATCATTCGAATAATTAAGTCTAGCTTACTCTATTGCACATCGAGGACCACGTCCAAATGTTGCACTCCTAACGAAGATTTTTTACTTCAACTCAATCAGTCTGAAAGCACCCGTAAATAGATGACACAGATAGTCCTAATAAAGCCTGATTTAAAGCCCCACCCACGGATGCATCCGCTTCGGAAAGGCTTGTTTCCGTGTTTCATGAACCCGGCATCGCCTCTAAACGCTTGTCATTACCATCCGGCGGTTGTTAGTGCCAAAGATGCATTTGCCCTGCCGACTTTTCCAAATTCAGATAGTGAGCTGAAATCGTCAAGGATGCATACGAATTCCCGTTCCAGCCCTATTCAAAAACTGCCTGCATTGGGCCAAGCTACCCATAGGCAGGATTTACCGCGATACAAGATTTGCCAACACCATCCACCATCAAGCGCAACACAAATCCTGTCAGCGGGCGAGCGCTCAGTGTCCACGGGCTCCGAAATCCCAGCTCCAGCTGTAACCGTCGGGTTTTGGCAAACGCCGGGTCAATCTGCAAATGACATTCCCCAAAAAACCGGTGCCGCACAAACATACGACCGGGGACGACGAAAAACGACGAGTCACTTGCATGTGTCGCGCAATGCCGTTGCATCCGAGCCACGCGGCCCAATCCGACGGTTTGGTTGTTCTACGAGCAAATCGCGGTTGTAATCACGGAAATGGGCGGCCTCACTCCCCATTGCCTCGACCACCGGGGTGCGTCATCTTGTTCCGGTACGCGCACTGGTGGTGATAATTATGAAATTTTCTTTGCCCGACACTGGTGCCTCAATGCAACGCAACCGAAAGGACTGCTGCTGGCACGGACGAAAGCCCATCTCTTGCGCGGGTTGGCAATGCAACCGAAAAGGAGCAAACGGGGGGCGATCGCCCCAGGATGCCAACCATTTGTGCGACCGTTACCCTTGCGACGGTGACGACCAGCCAAGGGCGGCTTATGAAACATGAAAGCCTCCAATCGGTGCAATTGTTATAAACTGGAATCCATTAATAATACATGTGACACAATAAACTGACCAGCAAAAGGCAATGTTCGTGGCGGCAAAAGGGAATGGGCCATGTTTTGCAAAACTGCAGCTGGAAATGCTTGACCGATGGCACAAGTGTGCATCCCGGGCTCGTGCACTAACCCTTGTGACCGATGAAAGCCTCACGCGCACCAAAGGGGCGATATGCAACTCCGAAAAAGCGAACCAACGAACCAATGTCCACGCACTCACTCCTCCGTTGCTGGCCACATTTTGCGGTCAAATGACATTTCCCGTTTCCCAGAATGGCATTCTCTCCCTTTTACCCAACCAATGAAACATTCTAATTCCATTCATCTGTACGGGACGTTTTTCCGCCAGACCGGAACCGGGGAAAATGTTCAACCGTCTCACATTACCGTGCCTAATCCGAAGTTTCGGAGGTTTCCGACTGAGACTGAACCAATTTTCCGGCAAGGTTTTTCGGTGCGGGTCACCGCAGTGGGGGAGTAAAGTGCAGTTTCACGCCCGTATGCACTTTACCAATTGCATACAACTGCCTGTGCCTGTTTGTAAACGTGTATTTTTTTCCCCCAGATGGTTGGAGTGTAAGCGCTCTTCAACCCATCGATTCCTTTGATTTTGGAAGTACATTGACGCGGGAGAGATCAACGACGGGACCCCAACCAGGTTCTTAAGACACGGCTCGCCGAACCGCACAAACGGCTACTGATCTATCGCGATTGAGCTACCGTTAGAGTGACCTTTCGCCGGGCGCGCTTCGGACACACAAACATCAAAGCGACGACCAACGTCACCGTCACCGCGGGGCCGGGTAATCGGATCACCTTGGCTGACGACTTCAGTTCCGCTGCAGCTACCCACCCACAAAAGGCCTCTTAACGGTCGCCCGGATTTGCGGGCGGGCGTGTGTGTTTGTGTGTGTGTGTATGTGTGTGTGTGTGTGAGTACCGCGTGCTCGGCCGGATTGGTAGGGATGATCCGATTCGTTCAGATCGCGACCTTTGCCGTTCGGAGTGGGTAGGCAGTAAATCGATGCGGTCGTGTGGAGAGTTTGTGTAATTCGGTTGGCTCCCCCGGGCTTCTGTATTGAAGCCGGTGAAGCGACAAAGAACCTTTCTTTAGATTTACTTAACCGATAAATTGGTGCTGTTTTGCCGTATTACACGGTGGAAATTGAATTCATCGTTTCATCGGCGGAGACGGTTGGTCAGGTGCTAGGTGCCAGGTTTACGGGGATCATCGGGAGGTTCATCGGGTGGGTTCATACACGCGAAGAAGCGTTCAACGACAGCAGGAGCAGGAAAGTTCAACGACAAGATACAGAACAACATCTACAGGGAGATTATCGTTCAGTATATAGTAAAATGACATAACTCCAATACTTTAGTGAAAATGAAAAAAGGTCTAACTAAACTGTCATTTTGATTAAATTTTTGTTTTACTATGAGTTATTATGCAACTTGACATCTTTTCGAAGAATGATAAAATCGTTCTTTTTAAGATCGTTAGCGAATCAATTCGTTTAGGCAATTGAAGTGAACTAAAACAACAGTTTTGTGTTCTTCTTCTGTTCTTTAATTAAACATTTTTTTCCATTCTTAGGTATACATTTATAAGTAGTTCAATAAAACCTGTCGAAACAGGTCATCGTACATTCAAAGGGCGATCAGTTCTCATAATAAGAGTTCAATTGTTGGACAAAAATTAATTCTATTCTACTTCAGAACCAAATTGTTAAATATCTGCAATTGTTACTTTGACTTTGAAATTGACTAAATCATTATGATGAGGTCAAGCAGTAACAAGCAAGTAAGTTTCTATGAGATATATCATTCAAGATCTAAATAACTTTTTCGGGAGTTGAACATTGATGAATGAATCAACGCTATAAACAAACTAGCTAGCTCGCTCAAATAAAATTAAATCTTTTAGTCAGAATTGAGCCTGGAGCTTTGCGAAGAATTAATTGAATTTAAGTATCACAAACAGTTTTGTTTAACTCATTTTGTACAACTCATTTATGATAATCATGCATAACTCGAGTTAAATGAGCTAAATAACTCTATATAAAGTTAAAATAAGATGAATCATTCAACTCTCCAGTCCGACCAGCAACTCCCTTACAGAGGTAGTTATTGACTCTTAAGGAGCTAGTAGGTGATTTTACTCATCAATCAGTGTAGCTCATTTGTTCTAAGTTAAGTAATCCTACTGAGCGATTATTATATTTCATTTGAATGCTTAAAAAAGGTAGCTTCAGGTTGAAAGGTTCGTTCTTCCAATTAAAACTGGCTGATCTAACTGGCCAGTACTCGTTCATCTTGACCATCTCTAGTAATTACCGAGAAATATTGATCACTGCAATTATTGATCACAGTTTTGTTTTCATTTTTGTGCTCATGCATCAAAATGCAGCTCAATCGTTATACGCATTTTTTGCTACATTTGCTGACACGGATGCAATATTGCGTACTTCTTCCTCACAACATCACCGCTCATATTGTTCACTTTAAAGCCCGAACCGCTCCACCACTACGCAACGATGAACAATTCTTGATTTCCCTTCATTCTTCACTGGCGGAACAGAATCATCATTAAACTGATCGCCAGTAACCAGTGGCAGCACGCTTCTAATTGCTTTCCGGCCAACAAACAAACTGGCATACGACAGCAAGCTACAAGACACAGCCATACAACAGCAGCAGGAACAAAAAATCTGACAACTGACGCACTAAACCGTTAATAAACATTCGCCCGGGACCGGTCTCGCGTACGCTGCGGCACAGAATTTGCCACCACAAATCGCCATACCGAAGTTATTTCTTTGTTTGGTTTCCCTACCCTCTGCTGAACCATTATTATCCATTTCTCCCCTTTAAGTGTACTGAGTGTACTGGTCAATAATTTCTCCATTTCTCCCTGCGGTGCCACCGAGGGTCTTTTTAAAGCACCCGCGGTCTCTGTGCTTCTGTTTTACTCTTCTGCAGTTAGTGTTAGTGCCTCTGTTCTGCTACCGTTTTTTTATTATTTCTTACCGCCTCAAACGAATCAGGTGTGTCGATTGCGCAAAAAAAAACCCCGCGAGGCACAACCTCTACTCATACACACGCGAATACCGGCCACGGCTCGAGCTCGATGACAACCGGAACGGAATGGGCCGGTGGAAAACAAATCGCAACAAAGCGCAAAAAGGGCTTTAAAGCGTTCCCCATCCGAGAACCGCAGCAACATGGTCGCTGATCGCACCCTCTTGCACTCACTCTTCGCCAACACGCCATGGCGCGATGACAATAAATGTTGGGACAGGTTCACACACAGGAGCATCGTCCATCGTGGCCGACCATCGGCGGAATCGGCGGAACGACGGTAGAAGGATCATAAAAGCCAGCATCGATTTAAAGCATGTTATTAATAGTAACGGTTGTTTCCGAGGCCTTCGCTGCGAATCTCTGTCTTATTTTCTTCGCACACTTCGCAACCCAACGCGCAACGTCCCAAGGACAAGCGCAGAGAGTGCCTTCCGTTGCCATCCGTTGAAGATGCGGACCAGCACCAGCGCTTTTTGTGATGTGAGAAGCTGTGCCCGGTCGGGCATGATTTGCATAGAAGCAGCCCGGCAGGTCCCAAGCTGTTCCACGGAAGCCCATCTTTGCCCTCTAATGACTGGATAGAATGAAATTACGCATCCCGGTGCGCCCAGGTCGCCGGTCCTGGCTCCGTTCGCCTCGGTTCGGAAGATATGCGCCCCATGTCATCCAACGTTCCCAGCACGCGGGAAGGTTCGAGATGCGTGTCGCTAGAAAGTCCTATCACTGCACCCGACCACCATTAGTACCACCACCCCAAGAGTCTCTGTTATTGCTACGGTACTGCGGACACTTCTTCCGGTCATCTCCGTATCGATCGTCATCGAATGATTTTACTGCCCATCATATCTGTCCATGGGCTTCTGGACGCACTCTCGTCTTCGCCCTCAGGTGGGGAGCTCATTTCTTTTCCATTTTACATTCGATTACTCCACCCTCCCAACTCTTCACCTTTATCTCTCTCCGAAGATGATCTGATGGTAGCACTTTCACGGACCTTCTTTTTTTAATTATTCACCATTTACACCGATCCGGACGGCGCAACAGCGTGAGATTGCTACTTCTGTGTTTTCCCCCCTCCAAAACATATCTCCCCTCCCAAAGTTCCTCTATCGTGTACTCCCCACGAACGCTACCAGAAGCTTTTAGAATTTTTAATGGGAAAAAGCGGCTCCCCCTAGCCGCTGTGTGGCAGTACGGGGTGTTAAAAGGAACGAAAAAAGGCAGGGCGTGCTACGCTGTTTGGAGCCGACACCGACCGTCCAGATTCTATATCTCCAATCTACAGCTGCTGATCTTGAAGATCGATCGATGTGCGCAAGATCGCAGCCGGGTTGTGCTTTTATTTCCACCGTTTTATGCGTTCCACGATCGGACTTGTTCGGTCGTAGTTTTGGATGAGTCATTTCGGGTTGTAAAATGAGAGTAGTGGAAGGCGCAGGGGTACAGGGAGGCCCAACAGAATACAGTAGCTTCGTAAGCCGCTCGGCGCTTTCCATTATCTGGCCGTCTGGGGAGGATGAGCTGTCTTTAATGCTGTTTTTCATTCGAAACGGGATTTTTCCTCATTAAGGAAGGAACAAGAGAGATAAAATAGAGTTGAGAAGTAGGATACTGCCTATCAGAAGAAGCAACATTTCCCTTTTTAATTACATCTAAATCAATTGACAATGTACTCCAACAAACCTCACATTCTTGGAGGGTCGATAATTAAACCCATTCCTAACAAGGGTCACACTTCCTGCAGCAAGAATACATTGTTCCCTCTCTTCAATCTCATCCGGACTGGCAACAATTGATCGATTGGTGCATGATTTACATTCTATCATGCTTTCATTTCTCACACACATACACTCCCGCAACTCAAGGACACATTCCATTTCCTCAGTTTTCTTACTCTTTCTTAAGACGCACCATTCTTGCGCTGGCTGCTTGACAACTGCGCTCCGGTACGCTTTTTAAAACCGAATCGTGGGAAATCGATTCGACCTGCTGCCTGCTAGGTGCGACTTCCGGACCCAGAATCACACATCCACTTATAAAGCGATGGGAACGCCGCCCCTTAACATCCCTCGGCAGCCTTTCCAATCCGGAGCCCAAACTTGTCCCCGGGTGCAATCGTTCGCATTGATTACCTCGAATAATAAAAAAACCCAAACACACACACACACACACAACACCGAATGCCTTTGATTTCTGTGCCCAACAGCAATCACGCATCACTGCATCGCGCAGTGAATTGGATGCAATCATTGGATGCGCGCTGGAAAGGGGGAAGGACCGGAGAAGTGCATCGAAACAAAACCACCGACTCTTGCTATGCGGCACTATGGCGACCCAAGATTTCCCATGCTTCCCAATTCCGGAAACGAGCGGCAGAAGAACAAGAGAAGATGCACATGACGAAATGTCATCGATTCGTTCGCATCGTTTGTCGCATTCGGGACGAATCGGTTCAGTGCACCCGTGGTACTTAAACAAAAAGAGAAGAGGACCGTCATGGCCCAACATTTTCGAGCGGGAGAAGAAAATCGGACATTGGGCAAGAACTGCACCAGCAGGTTAGTGGAAACGGGCAACGAGAACGGGGAAACAATAAGTGCAGTGCAGGGCAGCAAAACCCCCGGAACGCATCGGTACGAATGGCAAATCATGAGGCGTGCGATCTTACAGAGAGCGGGCCCGTTGCGTCACACGAACCATGCTTCCGGTCACACTCGTTTTTGTCGAGCGATTTACGTTGGGAAGACGTTCATTATGTGGACAATCAGAGTTTGAGGTTTACGTTTTTCTGAGGTTCATTTTATTTGTGAAATGCTCGCATGAAACGATCTTGCCAACTTCTGATGTCTGAGACGCGGAATTCTCACCGTGCAAGGAAATGCCTTGTTGGTGCATTAACAAGCGCTTTAATTCAATTACGGATATGAAATGGTAAACTTTTAGCAGGAAACCATCTATTCCGCAATCAATCGTGGCCACGAGCGTAGATGTCAACACACCGCACCTCTGGCACTGTTACCTTGAACCAGCCTGCTACAGTTCAAGACCTTCACCCTTGTCGTACTGGGGCCCGTCGTTACGTACACAGTCACCGAAAACCCCAAACGGGCAATCAACTATTGTCCCTCAAAGCATAGGCCACGGAACTGCTCAGCAAACCTCCACCCCGTGATGCAACCAAACCTTTACAAAGTTGGGCTACTTCAACCTGTGTGAGATCTCCGCCACTAGACCATGAGACGGAAGTGAAGAAATTAACAGTGCGTGTGTGCCTCAATTCTCCCAGACTGTGGAGAAGAACAGTTCAAAAATGCAGATAGACATTTAATGCTGCTGTCTGTTTCAATTCCTCCGCCGAAAAGTGGTTCTAGCTTCCGCTTGGCATACCTACCGGCCCGCCTAGCATGCCAGTGCAGTGTGCAGCATCACACATCAAGCCAGTGATGGATGTTGAATGATGGCAGACAGCGCGAGTACTGCGCCAGTGCTGTGTGACGCAATTCTCGTTAAGAAATCGCTGCCCTCCCGGCGTGGCGTGGACGGTTTTGGGGTGATTTACCAATTACCGACCCACCGACAACAGTCGCATTAGCTCGAGGGGACTGTGCGAGTCTTCCTCATTACATATTGCTTGGGTCATCGTCTTGGGGCCGTCTGGCACAGCAGTGAGCGGAAGTGAGCGACTCGGGCCGCACCGAACCGTAACCTGCCGGAAGTATACACGGCTCAAGAACGTCCACAACCGTTCGCTGTGAACCGGTGTGCCATATGACAACCTCAAGTCATCGCGAACAAGCCAGCTTCTTCAAAACAAAAAACAAAAAACCAACCCCAGTCCGATGTTGTTACGCTCTGGGAGGAACGGTAGAGGAAACCGTCCCAGAAGTAACACAAAAATTCAACGCTAGGTAAATTGTTTCACGGCTCGCTGCATCTTCTGCCGGAGACTACGGACCGCTGCGCCAGCGGGTAGGCGCTAGGGTTCCGGTAGCTTTAAGGTGGCGCGCGAAGAAGATGCTGATGTTCCCGGAAGCGATTGACCACTAACAGAATGAAAAACAGCACCCCTTGTGTACGAAAAGTGCTGGAACGGAAACTCGATGCGCCACTTGTAGTCTAGAACTTCTAAACTTCTACCCCTCCTTGGCTCAACCCATAGTGCTCTGGGGCGGTTCTTTGGCGTGAAAAATTGTGTTTTCGTATTCACACGGTACACTTTCAATGTTGCTGCGTTGTCCCAGCCTAGTGTGAGGAGGAAGACACAGCGAAATCACTGTACCGGGTCGGACCCACCATGTCCACCAGCAGCTCCCAAGCAGCAGGTACTACCGATAGAAGAGCAACGCAACGCGTCTTGCTACGTGTGTGCATCGCACCGGAACGGTGACTTGTGCCGTTGTTCTTTTGCCCGAGCCACCGAAGCAAACTTCCTTCGATTGACTGCCACCGTTCCACGCTGCAGGATTTCCTTCTTGCGTGCGCACTTCCGGACGTCCGATTGTTCCGAAACGCTCCAGCCCCCGCGATAACAGGTCATCCCGAGACCTCCGGAGGCATCACACCATCGGGCAAAGATACACGCTCCCTAAGCCTACTTTGGGCGTCAAGCAACTATGACAGTTCATTTACATTTGTTTGCATTCCACTCGGCTTAGGGAGAAAATCTTCACCGCCCGGCTTCTAGGGGAGCTGTTCGGAACGGCTCTCAAGGGGAAGATCCCGCAAAAATTCAACCCCTCGGTTTATTTTTCCCAATTTTTTGTTAACTTACTGTGAAAGAATAGGAAGCACTCACCCCGTTTTGAGTCACTCCACGCAAGATAACATCCGCACATGACCACATAACAAGGAACTCTCTTCCCCCTTTTTCCACTCATCGGCAGGAATTGCATACACAAGGACACGTGTATGGCACGCAAGCGACGAACGGGCGCACTTGTTCCGTGGGATATTCGACGCGACGCGAGAGCAGCGTACACTGTGCTGCTGTACCACACCGCAAGTGCTACGGCTACTTGAGGGATTATCGTAATTGAACCATACCTTTCAACGCAGCCCATCAAAGCGGGCCGGGAAAACGAAGCGCACAGCCAGTGTGCACAATTTAACAACACATGTCACCCGGGAACGATCGAGAAAGGATTGTTGCAGCAGAGTTGGTGGTGGTACCCAATAGGAAAGGAGAGAACTGAAGAACATAAATTGTTATTATTCTCAAAAACCTACAAAACAGCCCTCTCCTCCCCAGCTCATGCGCTCGTGTAACCATTCGCTTCAATCTGCCACATGGGAATAGGTTGGCTTTATGGGTGGTGGAATTAAAAAAGGAACGCATCGCAAGCTTCTTTTGATGAGTGTTGTTTGTTTACGCGACGCGACGGCGTACAGAAACGAATTCAATTACAAAATGTAGCTCGTTCCCTGGGCGATTTCTAGGGGGGGGGGGTGATGGTGGTAGGGTACACTGGGTGTCGCGTGTGGTCGTCCCCGTAGGGGCAGCAACGAGTTCGCTTTGGAGTTGCGGGCGAGCCAAGAGGTGGTTTTTTAATTTGTATTTTGAAAAACTTCCAACACCACTTGAAGATGCGTTTGTTTGGGTACGTGAACCGTAACGCATTCGTCGTCGTCGTCCTGGTCGTTTGTTTCTGTGTATTATTCTTTCAAAACACAGTGTACACCGCGAGCGGAAACGAGAACCTTCATCAAAGGGGCACAGGAAGCGGAAAATTTCAAAAGGAAAGTTGGGAGGGATGCAGGGCGAAAAGGAAAACAAGGAGTATTAATTCTTTAAACCGCTCTTTTGGAGTTGGTTTATAGTGATCCTAGATCTAGATAGTGACCCCAGATATGGATAATAAGTCAAACAATACTAGAGGCAGCTCAGGATGCGCAGGGTGGCATACAATGGACGGTGATGCGTCATTTGAGTACTTCCAATAATGAAAATTACTTACTCTTTTGGTAATTCTTTAAATTAAACACTAAAGTTTGACTCATTCAGACATTGAGCACATTGTTGCTTATATCTCTTTACCCTTTGGTTCTAACAGGAATAATGTCTCTACAAAAAATAGAGATAATTACCTAATATTTTCAGTAAAACTTAAAAACAAATTCAATCATTTCATGTTATAAGTAGTTTCCGAATGTTTTAATTTAGCTTCTTATCACTAATCAGCCTGATGCATAGTTTTGCATGAAGTCTTGGAAGAAATCCCTTAGTCCTCAAAGAACTTTGTGAGATTTATTCTTAAATTTTGAATATCTATTCAACTGTTCTGGTTACTACTGGGATAGTTTAGCAAATTTTCCGAAGATTAGTACTTACGAGTTCAAGATATTTTATCATCTTATCCGACAGCATAAGACATTTAGAAAAAAGAAATGACGAACGAATGAATCAAGACTCGTAATATCTCCCAAGTCCAAAGCCTAAGGTCCAATGTCTCAAAGTTTAAAAATAAGCAAAAATCAACAACCCCAAAACGGTGGTAACAATCATACATATCTCCAAATGCCCAATTCGCTGTGTAATACTAAACATAAATAGATTATTCGATAACTGCCGACTACTGTCTACAATAAATATTGACCTCCTTTAAAACATTTCCACCTCCCTCACGCTCAGAAACAACCCCTTCTTCCACTAATAATGCAAATGAATGGCTTCCAATCGTGACAAATCATGACGCTTCATATTTCATCCCACCTCTTTTACAGAACGTTACTTTATAGCTTGTTCCGCGTGTTAGAGAACACCCAGGCGCCATCACTCATCCTCCAAACTCGATCGAACGATTTGGAAAAAAAAACAACCGTTTCAAACCTAACCAGAAACAGGTCCCACGCACTTCGACCTACCTAACCAACCAAAATCCAACAACCGCCACCTCCACCGACACGACAACACTGGGAAAAGACGATTGGCGATGGGATTTTTTTCTCCCTTTCTTCTAGAATTATGATAAATGTGTCGCATTATTTCATCAATTTGTCACCCCCTCCTCCCAACATGGCGGTAAACGGGTGCAAAGGAACCTGCAGCCACAAACACCCACCCGCCCATCGGGTGGCATTAGAAACGAATTAAAACTTGACATCCTTCTGGGGCCGAAATGAGACGTTTTGGTGGAAAAAGTGAGCAAACAAACTGTTCCTTCCCATCCCCGAATCCTCGAAGCCGGCATGAACCGGCCAACACCCCTTTCATCGTTTCGATTTAATGCTGATGATGTTGTTGTTGTTGTGCCTCCGCAGCTAGCCTGCGTGACATTCGGGTTAAGTTTATTTGACAATCCGCTGGCGGGCAGGTTGGAAATGGAAAACAAATACATTTGTCCTCCCGCTCGCCCAAAACACAGTGCATGGGGAGTCGAAAAAGAGTTAATTTGTGTGCGCACCGCATCACAACACTTTCATCTAGAAAGGAAAATGGTCTCAACCCCAGGCACGAATCACCATTCTGGAAACGCTTTACGATGAACGCATCATTGGATAGGACGTGTGAGTGTATGCATTACCCACACACCGGGAACGGGAAAATGAGGAAATGATGAGGAAAAATTTATCACCTCTTTCGTCGTGTGCACTATGCGCCCTCGAAGGACAGGCTTCAAGGGTTGGCCTTTCTCGGGGCACCCACACAAAGTGGGAATTGCAACGCACACGCTGTCATAAATTTGTTCTCATAATTTGTATCGTAAACTCGACGCCTTCGCACGATCCGGGGGGAATGCCGAAAAGAATAATTAAGGGAAAACTTTTTCCACGCTGCACTGCGCAAGGGACATCCTTGTGCACTCCTGCAACAAACACACACACACACGCACACTATAATTAGGTGCGACATGAGGCCACTCGCCCTTCTCGAACACGCTGCACCACGGGTGAGCACGGTGAACAAATCGACGCGCCAGCATCGCATAAATAACTGGACCCCATCGAGTTTCATTCTCAATTTTCCACACAAGATGAAATGTTTTGATTCCCGGGGCAGTCCTTCCGATCACACCGTGCTGCGTGTTTTGGCGACGGGCGCGATATGCCGTGCCAGGTGCGTCACTCACAAACACTCCTTGCCGACGAACGCTTCTTAGTGACAGCTCACGCGTAACGCGCATCTAAACACGCGCCGCACCGCGTTTTACCTTCCGTCGGGTGCGAATGTGCTGTGGAAGGTTTTTCGTTTATTTTTTTTCTTTTCGGGCCAAGACGTGCAGAATTTATGAGCCACGGTGACTGGAGTCGAAACAGAGGAAATTATATGATTCTTAGCAAATGGTTCGCCTTTCTCTTCCGAAACCCAGCACCGAGCAACCTGATCTATTCACAGCTCGTAATGGGGTTTCGTGATCCGATAGGTCCCATGGGGGGAAGGCGGGAGGGCGAACGTGACGGAAAAAGCCGAATCTGAAACGTGAAAATCGCACCATAATGATGTTTGTCACCGCCGGTGGTGCAGACTGGATTGCTTCGCAGTGGTGCTGCTGTTTGTCAAACGATCAACGGTGATCACGGGCACGTGGTGCTGACAGTACCGCCTCACTGAATGATGATGGCGGAAGCGCGAGGTAAGTCCCTATGTCGTAAAGCCATTAGGAGTGCTGGTGCTTTGATGTTGGACCATATTCCGGCCCCTCGTCGTGCAGAATAGTGGATGAAACACAATGTTTTCCGTGGTCGTGGTGTGATCAGGCTGAACCACTCTATTAACATCGTTTTTTATTTTTTGTCGGGGGGATTTACGATTAATCGAGATTAGGGACAGGAATTTGGAAGTGATCATTAGACGTTGGCCATTAGGATCTAGGGGAACGGTAAGTAGAGCATGAAAATGGCGTTGTTTAAGTTGGTTCTAATGGGGTCAATAGAGGACGGAATGTCACGCAAAAGAATGGAGGAAAAGGATTATCGTTTTCAGAACGTTGGGACATCGCTTCTGAACTTAAAATGATACTGAGATATTCAAAATATACAAAGAATGTTAACTAGAACTAATTTTACACAACCGAGGTAACAATCATTACCAGAATAAAGCAGACTTTTTAGCAATGAGTCTCATCAGATTCATGAAAAAAAACTCAATGAGCTCCTTTTTATGTGTAATACTAGAATCATGTTCTCCCTTTCGAAAGTAACGACTTGCGAAGTTATACTGTCCTGAACAGAAAGTTTTGGATAATCGTTCCTAACAGGAGATCTAGAACGAACCAGCTCATTCTTGTAAACCAACTGAACGCGAATAACAGTTCTTCCGTTCGTCAGCACAGTCTTTGAATTGTTCCACAACATTGATCTCGTCTTGTTCTCAACTCCTCAAATTCCTAGGACATCTACTACTGATGTTTCATTTGTTATGACTTTCTTATGTGATTCTTCATCCACTTGAAATAACTACACAAGGTGGCAAGAGTGCTACTTCTTTCTTGGAGTTATTACTAACTCACTTGGATGCTTTCCAAGTAATCGAATATTTAGACTTTCTCATCGTAGAATTGCCCGGATGGGAATCGATCGAATAATCAAAAAGAGGTCTCGTCTTGTGGAAACTGTCCAATCTAACAAACCAACAGGACATCTCTGCCATACTAGAATTAATAGTTCTTTTTACCAGACATCGATACTACAACACAAATCTGCAAAAGTCTTCCAAAGACAGCGAAGAACGAAAAATACAAAACAAACACAGCTCATACGCTCTTCAATATTTGAGGTTAAGTGTTTGAAACCAAACTGTCCGCATCTAAAAGCATAAATTGCATTTGCTCAGCACATACAA
Source organism: Anopheles melas (assembly GCA_000473525.2). NCBI lineage: Eukaryota > Metazoa > Arthropoda > Insecta > Diptera > Culicidae > Anopheles > Anopheles melas. Next base: position 23,527 of record AXCO02001085.1, on the reverse strand, counting down.
ACGGTTCCACTCCATCCCGGACGGTGGACCATTAGCATGTTCACCACCGCTGCGAACAATGTAGCAGAATCACGCGCCTTGTTGCTTCCTCACAAATCATGCATGTAAGCAGGGCCGCTCCCGGGCCGCTCCGTAGGCTGCAACGCATTAGAAATAAACACTTGCTTGCATCATAGACCTACCCAGGCCTACCTGACCCCATCTACTCTCCTCTCTTCTTTCTCTCTCTCTCTCTCTCTCTCTCTCTCTCTCTTTCTCTCTCTCTCTCTCTCTCTTTCTCTCTCTTCCTAGAAAGAAAGGTACATCTTAATAAATTACCCACAAACCGCCACGTTCTCGATGGCAACAACGACGTCAACGTTCTTGTCAGCTTTCCCTCGGCACGTACGGCGCATACATTAGCGTATGGTCATCAAAATTTCGTTCCCTTCTGCGCAAACGGAACGGACAACAAATTCTAAATGCGAATACCAATGGACGCGCGATCGTACGGCCAGTTCGATTCTAAGCCGTCGCAGTTCTTCCACCGCTCTCGCACCTACCTTCGTCGTTCGGTTTGTTTGCGTTCGGGTCCGGCGCATACGTAAAACCCGGCGTACGCGGGCGCGCGTTTGAATATGCTCGGCCCGTTCCAGGCCTCACTTTGAAGCCTTTGGGTCGGCTCTAATGAAGGGAGGTCGTTCGGAGGTTCTGTTTTTCGTGTCTACTAGTGAGCTTCTTCCCAACGAACGAAGACACAGCAAAGGGCCACGGCGGTGACACTTGGACACGGCGTTCGGAAGGGTAGGGACACACTCAGGTACTTGGTGGCTCGGTGGCTCATCTCACCGTTTGCATATCAATATGCGGAATGTGTATGTACATTCAATGACCAACCGGACCGCGGCAAAGGGTATAATGACCTATTACGGATGTTTTTCCAATGCAATCGCGCCAGAAGAAGGAACCGGGTGGTATTCGCTGCGACTTCTTGGAATCTTGCGCCTCACACGAGTACCGCTAATTCTGGAACCCTCCGCGCGATCGTGCCCAACGTACCAAACAATGTCCACGCGCGAATGTCCCGTTTGCAATTAGCCGCGGCCACTTCCTGGTTGTTCAGTGGCCGGGTCCCTTCCCAGCCTACCTCCAAAAAAAGCCCCATAAACTCCTGGGATTTTCAACCCGGGCATTGTGTCTTACGACCGGGCGACAGTACTGCGCCGAAAAAGCTACCAAGCTGATCACTACCAAGATCACTATCTCGTCCCGTTTTGCTACAACTTTGCCCACATTTGCATCGGAAATGGCTCGTCGCCTCACCGCAGGAAAGTACACGCCGAGCCCAGTACACGCCGAGCGCCAAAACAATGCACCGATCTCGTGGTGCTATCAGTGCGATCGATTCGATCGACATCCGTGATTTTGGCTGCTGCTCTCGTTCACCGCGAGATTTCATAATTCCACCCGGCCAGTTTGCAGCCCGTAAATCGTGATGTACCGTGCATGGGGCTATGAATCTTTTCGCTTCCTCAAGCACAAACTGACCTCCCGCTGGGGCTGCTGCTGCTGCTGATGCTGCTGGCGAACCTGTGAAGCTCATCCTCCTGCGGGATCTGTCCCGTAGGACTCAGATCGAGAACCATACGAGAACCAACAGAAACCAAATCTCGCACAACAATAAACCAGAAGCTCGAAAACGATTACCATCATCGTGCCGTGTCGATGTGAACGATGTGTCGGCGGAGCTCGAAATGAATCGCGACTGGACTGGGCAGGAGAAGCATGCCCACGGAAAACAGAAGCCGCCCCGCCGTGAATCGATCGCTTTGTGCGCGAGTGTGTTTATATAACGATTTTATCCTTCTTTTTTTCGTTTTTTGTCCGCAGAAAGCACAAAATCTGTTCTAGAGCGAGACCTTCCTCTCCGCGGATTCACGAGTTTTGGACGCTATGTTTCGATACTGCACCACCAACTGCACCACCATCACTACCAGCAGCAGCAGCAGTTGCGCTTTTGTCTATTCATGTTGGGGGCCTTTTATTGTAATTTTTATTTCTGCTTTCCTGCATTTCCTGGTGCAGAGCAGTGCGCCAGCATTAATATGAGATGTGTATGATTTAAATCTTCCATGTCACATAAAACATGAAACGATTATTCATGTCATGTTCTGGTGTTATTTTGTGACTGGCTGCTTTTTTTTTATATTTGCTGCCGTTTCTGCCGTTTTGTCGTTGCGATGATTCCTCCCATACACCCGCCGCCCAGCCAGCTTGTCGCAAAAGTGCGCGAAGTTTACACAAAACAAATTTTCCACATCGAATGAGCAAACAATAGAGGTTAGAATCAGCGCGTCGGGTGGGGAAACTACCCGGTGACATTAAATATTAAAGTGCAGCGCGACCTAATGTGCACCATTTTTTTCCGCCCAAACCTTCCTGCTATTCCTGCTTTGATAGTTGCTGATGATGATGACTGGATTTATATCATTTTTTCCTCTCTCCCGTTTTTTTGCACAATATACTATTCACTCTGACACTGTAACAGCGAGGATCAATCTGGCAAGCATCACAGGCAGGAGGGAGTGAGTCCTAAAGCGGATGAAGTTTACTATACGCACGGTCGATTTGAGCTTTCCCGTCCATGCTCAATTGCCGTTTTTTTATTGCTCCACTCTTTACCTACTCATTTGTGTTTGCATTTTTCATGTTCCGGAACAGAAACTATGTGATTTTCTAAACAAACCCGGAGCCGTACGGGGTTCGTGGTTAAAATATTGAAATTCGATCAACTCGCGGCTAAATTATACATCACCGCAAACAGTGCCGGCGTCGGTTGTGCATTGTCCTGTGTTGATGAGAGTGCATTCGATGTTAAATGGATGGATGGAAGGGTGACTGAAAAAAATGGTTTATTCTACATATTGTGCACCGTAGTATACTCTTTGCTTTATAATAGCGTGTGAAAAAAAATATAATAAATAAAGTGTACAAACAATAAGGAAGAGTAAGGCTCATGTAGGGAACCTGAGGCAAAATGGTTAGGTGGGGCGAAATGGTCACCTGCATTATTGGAAAATTAACACAGTTATGATGACTTCAAATGATTGAAAAACATCAAATACAATGTTTAAAGCCCACCATGAACGTTTCATAACATAAGATTTCAAAATAAGAGAATATTTTAGTAAATAAAATGTTTGCTCTAAGCGATGTAAATTTCACCGTCTCAAAAAAAGCTTTCGTAAGAATTTAACATATAATTAGAACTAAAAAAGAACGTGTATCCAGGTACTTGATATTTATCTACGATTTGCGTGAAAAAAGTAACCATTTTAATCAAATGTAAAGTTTTTAATGTTAAAGTTTGTAAAATGTTTCATTTGGGGCAAAATGGTCGTTCCACACTAGCTACAATACACTAGCTTTACATAAATCAAACTGTACTATATGTTTACTATATCGACAAGAAAAATTACTGACAACACGGTAATCATTGAAATATTCAAACATTTGACTATGCAATACATTCAACAAAACACTTTAATACTAAATTTAAATTTCTACTCTCACAATTCTACCGCGATGCAAGAGCTTCAATCAAAGCCTGAAGTTCAATGTTGTGGTCCATTTTGCCCCTTTGTTTTGATGTGTTTTGACATTTTGTGTAAGACCATTTTGCCCCATAGCAAGACCATTTTACCCCACACAATACATTTTCACGACGTTTGACGTTGATTTTTAAAATTCATTTTAAACATATGTATTTGTTATTAATGAGTCATCTTATGATTGTTATTCATGAATCGATTAAAGTATCGATTGATGTCAAAATAACTGTGGAAAGTGGTTTAACCAATAAGATACATACCAAAATCCTTAACAGGTCCATTTTGCCCCGCTTTCCCCTACTAGCTTTTAATAATTAAAAAGGCCTTAAAAATTAATAACTAAATGCATTACTTTATTGCAAAAATCCAACAAATTCAGCAATTGAAATATCAGTCTTTAAACAATTAGACAAAAACACACTGTCCTTACATAGCCCTTGGCTTTGCTTTTTCCTATAAGAGATGAAGGTTCTTGCAATGTTTTTCGGGTCAGTTAACAACTGACGAAACATTTTTCAACAGATGTTGAAAAATGTTTCGTTAACGTTTAACAGCACTAGGAATCTTTGAACATTTCAAAAAGCATTTTGTATTCTTAGAGCATTTTGTTTAGGAAAGTTGAATGTTTGAATTACGAAGTGTATAGAAATGTAATACAAGTATAGAAGCTCCTTATCGATACTAGCCTCCAAAATTAATGAAAATTATTCACACTTAATAAATCTTAGGTTCTAAAAATATTCATATTACGTTTAATGCCTTCGTTACGCATTCACTGCGTAGCTTGAGAACGGAAAATATCTTATATTTGTTTAGTTTTAATTTTTGTGTTTAGTTGTTTGCTTTGAAGCCAGTAAATTCCATCACTTTTTTGCTATGATAAGCTATAATGATTAATTTAAAAATAAAATTAAATCTCCTTCTTTGGACTTTGGACTTCGGAAACTTTTCCAAAACAAAACTCATTACTACATTTTATCAAACAAACTAAAAATCAATTTGAAATTAAATTACATCTGAACTAAGTATCACAACATCCCCTTTTGCCCCAATTTTATTATATTATGAGAATGAAAAGCCTCACTACCAATACAGCCGTAAAAAAACCTCTTCCCAACTCCTATTTCATCGTATTTCCTTTGATTAATTGTGAAAGAAAACTCCCGTTCCGTAGCTCGTGCCCATTTTCCCGCCCAACCAACGACACACAACTCACACGCTCGCGTGTAAATGGGACAGTTAACCGCATCTAAACAAATCATACCGTCATTCTTCACTTCTTTCCATTTGCCGACTCACTCCATCCAGCTTTGGAAATAACTTGGACAGGATCCAATCCCGAAAGCTCATGCCTGCTTGGGTGGAGAGCATTCGGATTTGGAAGCCTGAGGTTCAATTTTTCACCGTTTTATCTCCCCCACCCCCACTCCCGCTCCCACCATCTGCCGGTGAATGCGGAACGAATGCATAAAGTCGATCCGCCATAGGAGAGGAATTGATTTTCATTCCTCCACGTGTGCTTTCCCAGTTCTACCTCCTCTACCCTGGAGATGGTATTAACGACGCCCGAAAAAAAAAACTCGCTCAGCCCCCCAGCTCCCTTCAATACTAATCCATTCGGCGCATTCGGCTCTTGCTGGCAGGTTTTCTTCAGCGGCTTAATTTCCCCGTCCCTGCGCAGCACACACAAGCGGGACTGCACTGCCAGAATGTGCCCGAATGTCACGGGGTTTAAACGCCGGGATGCCCGGCCTGACCATGACAGATGGGGCCTGTGGGGCCCCGCAAAACCCGGAGCGCGCGCGCGCTCGAGATGATCCGTGAGCGCAGCGGGGAATTTCGTAACTCATCCCGTCCCGTCTTCGTTTCTCGCTTGGAGCGCGCGGATTTAAATTGCCGCCATTCTGCACGCCTCATGGAAGAGAAATTTGAAGCGCACAGTGATCGTCTCACTATGTCTCACCCATTTCCCTCCCATAAAACCCAGCTCCACCCAACTGGGTGTGGGGATTTTGGGCAGTCCACCGAGCTAATTAGACATTTCAATCATCCAAAAAGCCCGTAGGATCATCCACTGCTCGCTGCGGGTTTTTACTCCAAAAAACGCGCACACACACACACACACGATACTCTAATATCTTCCGCCATTGCGCCAACGGCCAGCAGACTGAGGACTATTAATACACCTGAAACGGGCACCTTTCGGGGGATCACTCACGCAGCACAGTTCGTTAGTTCAACCACCTTCGAGTGCTGTGTAACCCCCGCATACAATTTCGCATACCGATCCGTGCTTCTTCTCTCCTGATTATGATCTTATGATCAGCACAGCACAGCATAATGTTCGCCCATTCCTTTTCCCCCGTATACACGATGGCGATCTCGTCGTAGCCAAAACACTCGCTGCTGCCACTCCACAAACACACTCGTACACGAAAGCCAGATCACTTCCCCGTTGTCACAGTGGCGTTTGGACCCATCGATCGAGTGTGAACTCTCTCCCTCCCCGCAAGCCCAGGCTCATAAATTCAAATCAAAAATCATCATGCAACATAAATTGCTGTCCCAAATCCCCTTCCCTCTTGCTGTCCATCTCCTCATCTTATCATTACCCTCATGAAACGAAAACACTTTCCCAGCACGAGCAAAGACCATAATCCCCGTCCCTACATGTGCACCGCACGGAGAGAGAGAGAGAGAGAGAGCTCAATCATAAGTATGTTTTTCAGTCTGCCAGCACCAATATCAGGCTTCGTTCGTTCTTGTTCTGGTGTTGGTTTCTCGTGGAAGTTAGGAAAACGTCGCGTGGGGCACCGCTCCGATACTTTCGCTCTCGCTTGTCCTCAACATGAATTGCGTGAAACTCGCAAAAGTCCATGGCCCCACTCCGATACTGCAAAAAAAAAACAGACGAGCACAACTCATACTCCGAGGGATGCGCTTGGAGCGCCCGTTACATGTGTTCTGCACCGAAAATAAATAAATAAACAACGAACAACGAAAGCAAATTGAAAGATACCGGTGGTGGCTTGGGTGGTGGCGTGAGGGAACTGGATTTGAAATTGGCACTTGACAGTCAGCTATGGGCCGCGTCTCATGTGCGAGTGAAAGGTGACGAAACATTGAAAGAAGAATCCGCAATGATATAATATTATTTCAATTGCATATTTGTTTAACAAATGTCCAAACATACAGTCATTTTCGACTAAGTTTACCTCGAAGACACCAATGTTTGTCGCTGGGGCGTCTCAATTTATATCTCTAGGGCGTTATTGGTGCTTCATTGTCATATTCTTTTGTCTTTAGGCTAAGGACGTTTAGGACGTTTGATCTTGTTGCTTGTTCACTCTGTTAAGAATTCGCTAATTCCAGCTGTAGAAACTAACGTATTACGCTTCTTTTGACGACTTTGAATGCTCCAACGGAGTCGTCTAAGTTTGCAATAATTTTCAGGACTTTAAGAATGCTACGAAGATTTATTGAATTTGTTTTCAATATTTAACTTGAATATCTGCTTAATGAGTAATTATGCGTACTGGAATCAGAATTTGTTGACTTACAATCTAATTTAAGTTCGCCTTGAGGCACTGATAACAATTGAGAACATGTTGGTAAAACTACGAACACTAAGAAAACTGCTTCGATTCAAATAAATTATTTATGTTGACAGTAGTTTAGTCTCTGTCATGAAGTCTTAGCATTTTGATTGGCATTTTTCGTTTAATTATGATCTAGGAATGTTGCCAGATGGGTTTATTTTTCTCAGGATTACATGTGCAAGTTTATTTCAGTTGAGCTCTGGTGTTGTAGAACATTAACTTGATGCATTCTCTTCCACTATCACATTTATGTCCACCAATAAAGAAATCGTTCCGATCATCTCCTTCAAATGACATTTTCCCTTTCATGCATCATAATATTCACCATCCAGTACGCTAAAAACGGAATTGCCCCGGCGAACCCATGCAACAATTTGTAGCACAGTTAGCACGCGACTTCTCACTCCATTCTTTTCTGCTCCCCCTCAATCCCTTACCAGTCCCTTTCCAATCGATGTCAGCTGCGGCTGCAGTTACACCACAGTTGATCGCATGCACCAGGATTGCATCAAAAATCGTCCCCAGCGGCAGCACACACAATCCCAAGATACCGTTTGGCAGCGGCAGGAGCTACTGCTGGAAAACAACGACCCCATAATCGGTCCGCACACACCCCCAATCGGACATAGAGACCCTCACACACAAACGCATTTCCAGAGACCCAGCGGGTGCCAGCAGTTGTACGCGTTCCGATACGTACACTATCAAGATGAGATCCATCTTCATTCGGTTTAATTTGAATCAATTTAAATCGCAGATAAACCCGCCGCGCTTAGCCGCGCCGCCCGGGAAGTGTTCGCTTCTCGCGCGCTTCTCGTTTGCGTATGAGAATTCCATTCCATTATCATATCGGATGCGCCGCCAAGATGCAACCCGGTGGCGTGAGGGGGGACGTAGACGAGGCTATTTTTTTCTCTCCCTTCTTGGTTATGTGTACGCTTCTGGGTGCTGCTTACATGTTGCACACTTTGTTCGGGTGTTGTCCCTTTTTTCCCACCGATACCTCACCGAATCCCACGGCGGCGTGATTGTGTGGTTGGATTTGTATAAAGTCACACACAAAAAAAAATAGGGGCAACAGCATAAAAAAAAGATCCGAGTGAAGACTAAATGCTAAATGGAAATTCTCACCCAGGGGCCGTCGAGACGCGTGTTGCTTATTTGCATCTTGCGCGCGGAAACGATGCAAATTCCTAATGCGTCACGCGGTACCGGTAAATAGAGGGGGGGGGGGAGGTCTGAGAAAATCTAACGATCCATCGATGAGGAAGTGGAGGCATGGATAGACCGGTGGGAAATAGGGGTTAAGGTTCTCTTTCCGTTTTTTTAGTAATCGATAATTGCCGCCACAGATCAGATGTTGGAAATCTAGTTCAGGATCGGTTGCGAACGAGATGATCTGCTAACCTACCAGTTTTCTGCCCAATAGAATGCAACATAACAGTTTTTTTAACGCAATAACAAGGAGATACAACAATCACGCAATAAAGTTAAATAAAAACGATGGTAATTTAATGTTTTTTTTTCCTGGAAATTTTATATTAAAATAAGTTTCGTCACACATTCTTGGTAGCTTTAAGTAATTGGCTGGTAGACACAAAGAACAGCTTTTTGCCGTTTATATTGTTTTCTGAGTCCAACGGTTACAGAATGATGAATATCATTGCTATTATAAATTATTTACATTTTCGGCTCTGAGTTTAAATAAACAAAATTAAGATTTAAAACAATTTGACAATGATATCTCTGAGTCGTTATTAGGGCAAGTGTTTGAAGAAAGTCTCTTGAGTAAGTTTCTCCTATTTCTAAAAGCAGCTACTTCGCAAAAACCTATGAACTCCATGGAAATGGTCATTATATTTTAAATTGCAAAACAATATAGAAAAGTTATTTTTAAAACCCTCTTACATATATTACACCAACTAACAATAGTATGAAGTACACCATACCAAAACCATGAGATACAATGTGGAAAAGCCAGCGCATTTCCGCGATTCCGAAATTTGTTTAATCATAACATTTCTTCCACGTGAATCAGCTTCCTGATGATTCGACCCGCGTTTACAGTGAGCAAATAAATATGTTTTTATTCCTTCCACCAAACCGCTTGCCACCACCTCCACCACCACCGGTTTTTTTATTAACAAACACAGCCCGAATCGGAGCCTAACAAGCCTAAACCAATCCTTCCGTCCCTGGGTTCCGGGGATGGAATATATTCAAAACGCGAAACATAACAAACCATCGGTGCCCAGCATCGCGCAACGATTGTCGACCTGCAAACCAAACCTAGCTTCATGCGTCACTTCCTGACCAAAACGCAACATAGCAGCAGCAGCAGCAGCAGCGGAGAAAAACGGAAGATAAAAATGGTTGGAAAATATCAATTTGCCCTCCCAAACACACACGAACACGCCCGCGCGTGTTATTCTTCACGCACACATCCATTTCCAACGAGAACGCAGGAGAAGTGCATTCGACGGGGCGAGCGGCAGGGTACTATCCTAACGGAAGCAGAAATTCCATTGAATACAAGTGAATTTTCCATGCAATTTCCGATTCTTTCCCATCCCCCCGCTTTGCCAGGCTTGCTCGGCTTTCCACGAAAAGCAGGCAAATGGCGATTTCTCTCACCCCTTTTCATCCACAAACCCCTGTTCACCCCCGATCCATACCCAGGGCGTACCGAAAAGTCCAAACATTGCGAAACATATTCGAACATATCGAACGGATCGATTCACTTAAAAAAAAGCCCACCAAAGTACATAGGCAAAACTTTTGCAACTATCTGATATCAGATGCTCTGGTTGCTGGTAGGGGATGTGGGTGGTGATGCGCTTTTTTCTATCTACCCCACGCTCCGGGCTTGATTGGCGATGGTACACGTGTGTGTGTGTGTGTGTGTGTAACAGGGATAAAATTTGCAACAAAATACCAAACATCCGAACGCCCGGCTCGGCCGATTTTTATGCTGACGAGCTGCTCCGAAATGCTTACAGGAATTTAACCAAAACTCCTGGCCCAGCGCTGCACGTGTGCGAAAATGCATTCGAAGCGAAGAGTGGAGTGGGGGAGGTGATGCGTGCTAGATGGGACGCAAATGGAAGCCGAAACCTGTTCCTTCCGTTGTTAATAAATTAATCTGCGTTTTTTTTATTTCATCCTATTCCTTTTTTTCGGCTTCAAATACGTGCAAATATAACCTTTCGGGGGAGTGGCGAGGTCTATATAACATATTTACAAACTGGATTCAACATTGTTGTTTGTAGCGGGCTACCAAAACCTACGCTTTGTAAGGGAATAATGTACAAAAAAGGAGCACTCATCGATCCTGTGCCACACGTTCCCATCGGGCGGCTGGAAGCTTCCGAGTAAAAATGGACACAAGCGACGAACGGCGCCCTAATAAGGCGGTTGTGTAGTGCGGATGGCATAACTTGCAGGCGATTTGAAGCGTAGCTACTACGCCATGTTTACTCGGATGCTTTGGGACGGCTTTTTAGGGGCTTATTACAGGTCTGTTTTTGCAAACCTACCGCATTTGTTTGTTATTGCTTTACAACACGTAAAAAAAGGGATGCATTTTCCATGCTAACGAAATCAAACCACACACACACACACACACACACATTGTTACCCAAACACACACACGTACACTCGCGCTAGGAAGGCAAAACAAAGGCACTCAATTTCGCGGGCGTAATCAATTCCCCACGAACAACAAAGCTACCGCCCGGTGAACGGTTTGGCATTAGAAAAACATGACAACATGTGTGTGTGTATGTGTGTGTATATGTGTGTGTGTAAGAGAGTGTGCTTGATGTTGTTATTTTTACTACTGCGATTTGTTTAACCTGCTGCAAGCGGTGGTAGAACGTGCAAAGTGTTCGGCATTGATGTTGTTTTGGGAGCAGAAGGGCAGAGAGAGAGCGAGAGAGAGAAAAAAAGAAGGAAAATGCACCCGCCGAACGATGAAATAGTTATAAACAGTTTTTAAAGACCAACTTTTGACCAGTCTGCAAAAGAGGGCGAGTTTAATAGTTGCAGCATGTTTTCATGCTGTTGGTTCCCTATCTACTGATGCTATCGCTAGTGCAAAATGCCTGCCCTGATAGGATCTGGCCGATGTGACAATGAGTCGGAAGGTAGGTGGAGTGTGTAGTTTTCGGTTATTTTGCAACTGCAGCTTCCCGGCTTTTTTAACATTCATTGCACTCTGCATCCCCCGCCATGTCTCCGCGTGTCATATTTTTCTGACCGAGATCAACCCCCCCTAGTTGATGTCCCTCAAATCTGTGCACGAGTTTAGAACTTTGTTGTGTGTGTGCAGTATCCTGCAACAAAACCACCTCACCTCCTCTTATGAAGGATGCAAAAACAAAAAAAAAAAGACCAAAATGGCCCCTATAAAACATTGTCACCGATCGGACAGTTTCCGTGTCGATCATCCGCAATAACATCCTTCCTTGCTTCCTTCCTTCCTTCCGCAGCTTTACGCTGGACACAGTGGAGCGAATTCACTGCATCATCATCATCATCGACACCGGAGGATAGTAGCGGTTTAGCAGGGGGCGGGGGAGGGGGTATTGCGTTATAAAACATATTTTCATGTTCTAGCAACTATGTTGGAACAGCCCCAGTCCGTCGACCGGGGGATGGTTTATGAATGCGCCTGTGTGTTTTTGTTTCGAGGGTTTAGTTGTTTTAGTAAGCATTTTCTGTACTGCTTTCGTGAGTTGATTTGACATGCATTGTGATAACGCCATCAGGTGTAGTGTAGATGTAATTTATGTGATTTTTTATCCGCTTTTTTTTCGAACGAGCGAAATTTGTTTAAGGTTGTGAGTTACTTAAATTGTTAAATAATGTAAATGTTTCTTATTGTTTTTGTTGTTGTTATTTTATTTAAAAAAAAACGACCACAAATCAGACAATACTAAACTTAGTTTGTACACTGCTGCTGGAAGTTGGATACAGGGCCACTATAAGACACGTAAAGTTCGCTGAGGAGGCCACAATTGTCAATTGCTAATTAACAATAGTTATAGTTTCTCAGGCATAGTTTCTCAAAACATTATAAAGAATTTTAATATACAGGCAGCCCCCGAGATACACTACTAATGGGGGCCGAAAATGGACACAAACACACAGTCAAATCACGCAGATTCTAGTCGAAATATAGCTAATTCTGATGTAATTTTGCATGAAATGGGTGATTTTAGCCACAAAATTAAATATTTGATACGATTATACGATTATGATTGCAGATTACAGTTTTAAACTTTTTTCAAACATTCAGGCGTATTGTATTCTTATATTCGAGTTGTGATTACTAGACGTCCAGTTGATGAGTTTTGTGTGTTCATTTGTATGGAAAAGTTCACTTTGGATGTTCATTTTCTCGACTCGAATCGAATCGAGTTCAGAATAGAATAGATAGATTGATTGTTCAGACCCGAACAAAGGGAAATTATTATTTAATTGACAGTTGATTCGTCAAATTAGTACAATTTGTTCAAAGAACTGTCGAACAACATTTCACAAAATTAGTGTACTTTAGTACAATTTGTTCAAAGAACTGTCGAACAACATTTCACAAAATTAGTGTACTGTACGGACATTTTTCGCTCAGTGATTCGTTTAAACGCACCAGCGTATGTAAATCTTTACTTTAGTGTTACCGCAGGACTCCACACAGCATAACACGGAGCGCAACATAACGTCTGACAGCTTCCACACGCTTCATAAAACGCTTGGGAAAGCAGGTAAAGCGTTTCATTAACTGTCGGTCATCGTAGTAGGTTGGTAGCTTTTCTATGAACAATGAGCGGCTTACTACGGATATTCAAAACATGTTACCATCAAAGAAGCGTTTTCTGAAGCATTTGGCCGCTGTCAATTGTTATGTTGCGCTCCGTGTTATGCTGTGTGGAGTCCCGCGGTTACGCAAAATCCGCACTTTAGACACTCTTAAATCTAGTCGTTGTTAAGTTAAGTGAACACTGTGCGGTCTAGATACCGTCTAAAAACAGCGTATCTTTAAATCCGTGTATAAGAGGTACCGCGTATCTTGGGGACAGTCTGTATTCTCACTTTCATGAAACGTAATTTATGGATGACACCCTTTTTAACAATTTCAGTTTTTTCCTGTTTGAAACATACACTAAATTAATTTACGGTAAATATTTTTACTTGATGCTTCAATTGTCAAAAAATAATAATCTAAAATTATTTAAACTATTCGAACATTAATACCTTAAACATTTTAAGCTGCATGCCAATCGCTTTTGAATTCTAACAAACAGTAATCAATAAGCAATTTGCTACTGTCCAACTCGACTCCGTATAAGTTATTCAAATGGCTCAAGTACTGCATTTGATCGGATTTAAAAATGTATTCAATGTATTTTTAATACGAATTAAATGAACCAAACACTGCTCCGGACAGGTCATTCTTACTGAACTTCAAAAAAATCCCCTAAATAATCCGTTTTATTTCATTTTTATTTCCTACTCTCTCTATTCCCTACCTTCCTTATAATTCAACTGCTTCCGATGTGCAACAGTCAAATATGCAAAGCCGATTTATACAAAACGCACACAGCGAATTGCTCAACACACGCTAATAGCGGAGGCAATAGGATTCAAAATCAAAACGTCATCCCAAAGGACGAAAGCCCAAAAAAACGCACACAAACCATCGGTTCACATCAAACACACACACACACACCTGTTCAGCGGAGCAAGCCGAGAAGCAGTGAAGCAAGGATACACTTGAGCCCGTAAACGCACTGTCAACATGAACGTCCCCCGAATCTCCTTCCACACAATCTCCGAAACCTGCGACTGTTTGACTGAGCCCGCGTGAATAAAAGCTCACAGCGAGCAAAAAAAAAAAAAACACGATGCGAAAAACGATGCGGATGCAAATTTATTGCCCTGGCCATCATCCGTTCTGGTTCTGTTTGGTGGCGCCACGTGGAACGATTGGCGAAGGAAAACGTGCAACTGAAATCACACGGAACGGAAGTGCTGCTGCTGCTGCTGGCTAATATACCCAGGGCCCACCAATACACCGAACCGGTGAAAACTGACCCCCAGAAGGCAGGAAATATTGCTTCTCCTGCTGCTGCTGCTGCTGCTAAACAAAATAATGTGGAATGCAACGGTGGCGAAAAACGTGGTCATAGGACAAGCAAGCAGTGGAATAAAATTGCTGTTGCAGTGGACGAATAATACAAGCGCAAAATAACTTGTCCCGGGTTTTTTTTAACGGCCGGCGGAATGATCCAGGATGAATGTCCTTTTTTTGGCGGCAGGACGGCAGGGAAACAGGATGTCTCGTGTGTGCGACACAGACAACCATTAAACATTGGTGAAAACGGTTAGCGAAATGGCACTCACACACATCCTGCCCCCGCAGCACACGAACCCGGTCGGGTGCTAATTTTCAATATTTTGGGCATGATTTTTGTAGCCACCGTACGCCAGATTGCGCACTTTGTTATTATTCATTCCAGGTGAGCGAGAGCGCGCGCAAGCTTCCTGTTCCACGAGTCGGAACGGGTCGGAAACGGAAAAAGGAAGTGAAAATTTCGCGCACACACACTCACACACACACACACACACAGGGTCACAAAAATCGTGATCGCGCAGTCCCGCAAAAACCCCGTTCGCACATATTATCGGCGCTTCCTATCCGGCCATCTTTGGGCCACCGGGTTTTTTGGGCAGGAAATTGGGTGGGTGGCTGGGAGGAAGGGGGCGGGTAGGATGCAGCCATACCAATTGCATCGTGTACTGCGATGCGTAAAAATGCAGCAGCGAAAATAGGGTCGACAAAAAAGCCAGTTGGGGACATTTATGCTTTTTTTTCCGGCCCCACCTCACCTCGCTCCTGTTCGATCACGTGTAGCGTGACTACAGTGCTGGTCGTTGCTGTATCACCACCACCAGCAGCACTAAGCGTAGCATCACATTCATGTGCCTTTTTTTTCTGCTCCCGAAACAGGAACCGGTTTCCCATCGCACTCCCGAAACACCGGCTTCCTTTTTACCATTGCATTGCGACAACCGGAAAACGGTCGCCCAAATAAAAAAACACGAAAACGATGGCCAGGATGCATCCGTACACAGGTCTAGGGGAGGTTGTCGTTGGGGCCTTTTGGGACGGCACAGCCAGAGACTCCAGTGTGTGTGTGTGTGTGTTCCGGTAGGAGGATTTTGGTTCACTTCCTGTTCATGTTTCCTGTATTTCTCCCAGCGAAAGCTTCGTTCCCATCGCTGCCGGGAACACATTGCACGGTCCGGAGAACCGGCAAACCGGAAAAAAGGTCACGAAGCAGCAGCAGCAGCAAGCACCAGGATGCAGGAAAACCTCGGTGCAAAAATGAAAAAGAGGGGACATTACGGCGGGGTTCAATGTATTTTTTCGCTGCTTCTGGCTGGTTATCCCAGCTTCCACAAATTAAAACGCATAAGAGCGAACGTTTGCCAGCCTTTGGCGGGAGGAGCGTTAATTGGGAATGTAAAACGAAAATTTAATTTTGCTATCAAACTTTTACGGAGATATTTTTTTTGTGTGTTGTTGCTATTGTAGAGCTTACAGCGGGATGAAGCGACCCTGCGATGCGAAAAATGGTGATCCTTTTTTTGGCCGTGTTTTATATATTAAGCGAGTATTTATAGGGATCGGTCAACGATACGTCCAGCTTGCAGCGCATTTATGGGGGTTAAATTAAATTATTTCAAGAAAATTACGCAAAAACAGCATGTTACAGCATTTTGGAGTAAGCTTAAAGTGTCTTAATTGGCAATGCAATGAATTTACTGTTACTCTCCGATGCTACTCTCTGATCTGACAGCGTCATTCACAGCTAGCGGACAGCGGACAGCTAGCGAGTCATAGATTACATACAAAATCCTTAGCAATCATAACTCCCTTTCTGCCAATCTCCATAGAGAACTCCATCCATCATGACTACCAAAATCAGAGCTAAGAACCCACTTGTAAGTTATCTAGCCACCTTGAATTGGATGTTTTACTAGCAGCTGATAGATACGCGTATACAACGTTTACAAGACTCATGCATCTCAAATATTCATAAATGTTTAAAGTTTCACGACTCACTAAAAATTCGAATCTCTAAAAATTCATATATCTTGAAAGATTAACAAGGAATTCAAGGGATCAAGGGATTTATAATCTCTAAAAAATCATAAAGCTGGTGCTTTTTATTATTCTTCTTCTTGGCGTAACAACCTACGTGGTCATGCCAGCCTATGCAGGCTTTCGAGACTTCTTGGAAAGTACTACGCAGCATGATAGATTATTTTGCTACGGGGAGACGGTTAATGCAATGCTTGAACCCACAACGTGCATGTTTTGGGTTGGATTGGAAAAATTCAATATTTTGGAAATCATATATCGCTAAAGATTAATGAATCCCTGGAGAGAAATACATTTTAATGGACTTATGAAGCTTATAGGTTCATGAATCTGTTAGTTTTAGTTTTGGAGATTCATTAATATTTAGAAATTAATGAATCTTTTAGGATTCATGAATCTAGAAAGATTCGTAAATCGAGATTCTCGATTCGAACTCGAGATTCGAATCACTCATCACTGAAAATTCATATGAATGAATCTCAACGAAAGATTCGTGAAACCCAACACTAGTCTGCTTAAGTTCTTAAGAACTTTTTAACTTTACAAGGTTAATGTAAACATAGAAGCCTAGCTATCAACAAATTAATCTTAGGACTAATAATAGTAACTATCATATACCAGAAGTCATTTAAACTCTATACTCTAGTATCCAAAAAACCAGTTGGTAGAACACGACCTAATTGTAATGCCCTAAAATTCCTGACCAATCAGTCATCGATTAATAGACACACACCGTATCTTCCACTGAAACTCAGGAAATTTCTAGCCCCATCACATCTTCTTGTCCTTCCAGCGTACAGCTTCCGTTCCACATTCATCACACAGCCTGTTCGGCTAAATCCGTCCCATCCAGAGACTCATCCAACACATCCAATTAATCGTTTCGCGTTTGTAAGGCACACTAAACGTTACGATGATTTTTTCCCTTTACCCAGACCATACGTTCAGTTTAGAAATTTTCAAACTCAGTTTCCCACTTCCACTAATATCAGCAGCAGCAGCATACACATGTATTCACGTGTTTCAACGAATCCTTTGCCGAGTCTTTTCATCAGTTTTCCAGTTCACCGGGAACAGGCGGGAACAGGCCGCACTGCGTCCAGGCTGTCGGGTTAACCGTCGGGTTTTCCATTTTGTTTCCCGTCTCTCGCTTCAGAGCTTTTACTTCCGCGAACGATTTTCCAAACCCAAACCGGAGGAAACGAAAATCCCATTCGCTCTCTTCGTTCCTGGCTCGTTCGTCCTTGCTTTCCCCGTCCCACCGTTCAGCTTGAACTTCCGGTCGACCGACCGGGCTCCGGCAGGATCTGTGCGCGCGCGTTCCATGAAGCCGGCGCTTGAGCGAAACTGACTTCCGTTTGGCTTTGCCTCTTTTCTGACTGTGTGATGTATGTATGTATGTGAATGTACGTGTGTGTGTGTGTGCACGCTGCCGTCATCTATCCCCCCCCCCTTTCATCACCATCCTCACATAATCCTTCGGCTGAATTCCAACCGAGGGAAAATGTACTTTTTCACTGTTAACACTTCCGGAGTTTTATGATTTTTCTCCCCCATTCCCACCCGTGCACAGTCAGATTGCTCCCACCACCCCACCGTTCCTCCCCATTCACTGCGTTTATAAAAGTCCGCTGTTGGAAAGAGCGAGGATTTTTGCGAAAAAGGAAATTAGAAACCCGCTTCAAAGTCCCTCTTCATATCCTTTTTTTCCCTCTTTCTCTTTTTCTCTAGCACCGGTGCCGCACAGCGCATTCCGATGGCGCATGTTTTCCGTCCCGGGCGTCCGGACACCGCTTTTCCGGAAGTGAAGACGGGCTAAAGGATACCGCGCACTGCCTGCTTACCTTTCCCCCATGGATACATGCCGCCGAGTGCCAGCCGAACCGGATGTAGACTTCCTCCTTTTCAGGGGTGGAAAACCCACCGCCAGAGCAGCAGAGAGAGAGAGAGAGAGAAAGAGAGAAAGAAGGGAACTATGCCCGTACTCGACGTTCGTAACAGTCAAGTAGTCTGCTCACTACTGAAAGGAAACGCACCAAACAGAGAGAGAGAGAGAAAGAGTGCCAGAGGTGGGGAGCGAAGCGGTGGAAAAAAGGTTTTCTCCTCGTATTCTTCCGGTTCACATCCTTCTTGGAAAACGGACTTGCCTGCCCCAGTGCAGGGAAGCAACATCGCAATGGAAAATCGCTCCCCGAACCTCGGTTCGCTTGTTTGGAGCAAAGGGGATGCTCAGTTTTGCCTGTTTCATCACTTCCTGCCTCGTAGTCTCGTGTCGCGACGTACTATAGCAGTCCCACCGACACTAATTCTACGAGATTTCTTTCCCCGTGTCACTCGCATCTCGCCAACCAACCCCGCCGAACAGGAAACAGGCAGACGAACACGAACACAGCGCTGCCAGTCGTGTACGAAGGGCGGAAGTGTTATCCTTCCAACCACGACCCTGCATCCCGCCACTCTCTCCACAATCGTTGAGGTCAACTTGGGGAGTCTGCGGATGCTTAAAACTTTCATCCTGCTACCCCAACGTCAATCGTCTCCTGCTTGGTGGAGAAGGATGTTCCTTCCCGGATATCGCCTTTGCTCGCTTCTTCTTCTTCTTTTGCTACAAAAACGCTCCATTAATGTCCTTTCGCATCCTTTGCCATCCATCCGTTCTGTTCCCCTTGATGGGGTGAAACTCAAAGTCAGGAGAGGAAAAAAGGTCATCTCCTCAACCCGAAAGGTGCCTCCGAGCAGATCTGTAGTCCATCAAGAAGTCACGGGATCGCATTTTTAACGGCTAAACACTTCAGCTCCCCGTCACTGCTTGAAGGAGAAATCATTGCTTCCCCTCGAATGCCCCAAACTCCACCAAAACCTTCGCTCAATCACTTCCGGGAGCTACGGTTGGAACGATTTTGGTTCGTGTCGGCACACACAAAAAAACACACAGACGATAGCGAGTCGAGTACTAAAGCACTTCCGGTTGGGTAGACAACTCGAACGACCTTTCCCGTTAACCTGACCCAACCATTCCCATTTTCACTTTCTATTGCTGCCCTAACTATGTTACTTGCGTTTGCATGCTACCTTCTTTTTTGTTGCTACAATGCTTCAAGGGTGGGTTGAGGTCAAGCAAGCAAATCACCACCCCGAAGGCAAAATCTAAAGTTTGAAAAGAATTTCTGCATCGGGAAAACCTCCTGGTGGAGTGAAGGAAGTACGCACGTACATTCGCTTACGTATTTTCCGGTTCACTTCAAGTGCGGAAACCGTCTCGACAGCAGGGCACTCGCCGGAAGTTCACCTTTTTGAACGGGGCATTGGATCAACTAGAATTGGAGGGTTTAAAAATGTGTGTGCATAGAAAGCTTGGATGTTTGCTGAGGAAAGGTACACAATTCAATAGCTGAAGTTTGTTAAAAGTCAAAGGTCCTTACTGAAATTTTTCAAAACTTCCAACCATATGTAGTTGGAATGGTATGGTAACAAAATCAGTACCTTCAATGCTAAATAGGTTTAATATCAGAATCGGAAATGTAATGGGTTCGCTTATGTGGTCAGGATTAATTCAAAGATCTGCGTAGGTTCAATATCATCTCCAGAGCCAGTATGGATTTGAGACGAGTGCCCAATACCAACAGAGGTCCGGCAGAAGTTTCAGGATCACTTCCAAAACCTGTATGGTTTAAGATTTGGAAACAAGACTGGAACTGGAATCAGCTATTATGGGTTCTGTATCAGTACCAGAAACGTGAAATGTACGTGATCTGTTGCATCAGTAGCATCAGATCATCAAAGAACCTCAATAGGTTCCAGAATTGGAGTGAGTTTGGGATCAATTCCTGATCCAGTATGGATTCAGAATTGATTCCCGTACCATAGGATCCATTCCAACTCCATAGTCGGGTGACAATCAGTTCATGGATTGGGATGCATTTGGAATCTGCTGCAAGCTCTAACACACTCAGTATCTGCTCTAGAATCAATATGGATACGGGATCAGCCACAGGATCATAATGGATTCAATATTGAATTATTTGAATACACAGAATTACTGGTATGGAATTAAATCGTGAGTGAATGCTATGTAAGAATAAAACCAGACCAATATTTTTGTCGATATTTGACTAGTGAAAGAAACATTCTTACAGACCTTGTTTATCATTTAGCAACATATTATAATACCGAGTACAGTACGTTGAACTATTGCAATCACCCTGTAATCTCTAATCTCACCATCATAAACCTCAAACTACTTGCCATCTAAATTGTTTGCTTACACCAACGGCAAATCTTTCCATCAGAAGACACTATCAAGCCGCCAACCCAATACACAAACAACCGACGAACAGGATGTTCACATCCTCCGTCAACCATCCACTGATCACCAAAACCTTCCCCTCCCACTCTCGAATCTGGTCAATCCTTTTTGCAAATTTCCGATCTGCTCACGCCACGTGCACGCTTCCCATTGCCGGTGCTCCAACCGTACCCAATACACCGCATACGACGTACGTACGAGTCGGACCGGAAGGCCATCAAACACTCCGTTCGCAAAAGGGTTACTCCCAAACGATAGCGTCTCCCCAAAAACCCAACTCAACCGAACGGGCGAACATTTTATTTCCACTTACTTCCGCTTCCGGTGCGAAAGCTCCCTCGCTGCCATCGTTCGAAAAAGGATGCTAATACAGCGGGTTATGCGAACGTTGTTTGTCCAGTGCCTTCGTCTCAGCTCGAGCTGGCGCAGGAAAAGCGGAAGACGACCAACGACCGACGACGGTACCGGTGGACTGAGGAATTGAGGGGCTACGGGCGGGAAAAAGCCTACCGTCGGCCAGCGGCACGGCCTCGTCGCATGTGCCCAGGCCCACCGAAGGCGCCGTGCACCGCAACGGTCCGAAACTGCGAAGCAGGACGACTCCATTTTACTCGACTGCCATTTCCTGGCGCAAAGGTTTCTTCCTCTCCACGGCCACGGAGCTCGCCCTGTACGATGTTGTGTTACTGTGCGAATATGTATGTGTGTGTGTATGTTTTCGAGCTTGTGTCAACCGTTCCAGACACGGGACAAAATCCATCGCTTTCTGTCGGCACACTTCCGGGATGTGTGTTCCGCTCGGTCCTTTTCTTCGAGCAACGATTCGCATCCTTCGCATCCAATTCCAGCCCGGCCCCGGACCGGCGTTGACTTTTGCTGCTCCCGCTGCCCGAAGAATACATGCATCGACTCTACAGTGTAGTAGTTTACGTGCTGCCACCTCACCTCGCTCACAGCTCTTTACCCAACGGCCATACCCTCAGCACGTTGTATCGTCCGGTTCGGTTGCTTCCTGTTGCCCTTTTTACGCTTCCGCAACGACTTCATCACATCCCCACCACGGTCTCTCCAGCTTCCGGTGGTCTGCTAGGAGCAGCCGGCAGACTTTTCAGCAAAAATCTCATCATCATCGTCGTCGTCGACGTTGTGCTCATCATCGAGTCTGACTACACAGCCCCGTCCCCATCACATCCCGGAGCAGAGAACATCCTTTTTACGACGTTCATTCTCCACCTCAGCTGTGCCGGAAATGGTTTGGGGCTCTCTTTCTCCGTCTCTCTCTCTCTCTCTCTCTCGGTCTCTGTCGGGTCACGGGACTACAAGATAAAGCAACCTTCCAGTGCCTTCTAAAATGCTGCGTGCATTTTGAAACGCTCCAACCCCAATCGCTCAGCGCCATCTACCGAATCCATTTCCGGGGCCACTCTGGTGAACTCTAAAAATGCTTCGATTACTGGATTTCATTCTGAGGTAAAGGGGTTTCTACCGCACCAGAAACTAGGACTATCCACTTCTAACTTGTGTAAGCATTATGAAACGTCCCTGGCAGACGGGCAGAGCGTCTCCACAATAGGAAATTAAGATCAGCACGGACGAACTGGACCCGGTCAGCTACTTTAGTCAACGAAGCTACGACCTTCCCACGACCACGCTATTCCTGGCTGCCAGTGAGTTTGCTTCCCATGCATGTTCCCCCTTAAGACGAGACCCCCAAGACCGTTGTTGCACAAAACCGAATTCGGCGTTGCGGCGGCAAAGTCATCAGCATCAGCTTGCACCGTGGGTAGCATGGACACTGCCGCCGCCTCAGCCAACAGTGAAGGTATATAATCATTTCCGGCAAAACCGGTACTCATGCGAAATGAAGTTTTTCTCCCTGGACTGAAAAAGGCAAAAACGTTTCCTTTCGAGCCGCTCGTTTCGCTTGTTAGCAAAAACGGTGGGGGGTGGGGGGGAAAGGACGTCTTCCAACACACTCAGCAATACTGGCACGGTGAAGGTCTGATGTGAGAGATCCGTCCGATAGTGCGTTACGTTTGCTTTTCGCTCACAGTGAAGTAGCAGTGAAGTAGGTTAAGTTTTTAGGAAACTTCAAAAATTCAATGTTTACTAAAGCTCCACTTAAAGAGTTATTTAAATATTGGTAACATTATCGTTCCAAAACGCTTGCTTCCACCGCACGCACTCTCCCGTTGTGTCCCCAAAACCGGATGTAGAGCATCTCTTCCACACGCGCACTCGGTACACATCCACCACCACATTCGCCTTCGAAAGCGGCTACGCATGTCCTTTCGGCAAAACTCGTTTTCCCGCCCCATCCTAGTACACCAGGCTGAAAAAGGATGTCCATGCCTGGGGGGGAAGCCGAAACCCCCAGCCGGAAACTGTTTACCGGAGATGACGTACGAAACAATCAGCCCCTAATCGAGCTTAGCAGCCAAGGCCGGAAATGACTTCCCTCCCGAGCTCATAAATGATGACTTTGAGCATCGCCCGGTCGGTCGGTCGGTCGGTCCTGGGCAGCAACAGCAACAGTACTGGGATAGATGGACCGGAACCGGAAAGTTCTTGCCATGCTCACTCCGTAGTCACCCGCCCATTGCGTGTCCTCGGAGCAGCCGCCACACAGCGGGGAAGTCGGGCGAAATTGCGGAAGTCACCAGACGATATCTGACGCATGTATCGGTCGGCCACAGTGTGCTGGGAGGATGAACGGATACTTGACTGGAAGAGAGCGGGTTTTTTTGTTGTTGTTGCTTTCAATCCTGTTGTTAAGTTCTTTATCACGTGTTCACGTTCAGCAAGACATTTCGTTCAGCAAAACGTTGCGGTTTGTTAGACAAACATCTCCAAAAACATCGAC
>KI919559.1:27664-49134 GCA_000473525.2 Anopheles melas | reverse complement strand
CGCCTTAGACATGATGTTCAATTCGGGGTCTTTAGTGCTCATTTCCCGGCCTGGTGGCTGTACTGCCAATTCCGCTCCAGGAAGCAGGGCCGAAGAAAATCAACTTCCCATTTCCCGCGGGGTTTATGCTGCCGCCACCCGATGGATCGGCCATCTGTACGTGTATGTGTATGTGTGTGTGTGTGTGTGTGTGTGTGTGTGTGTATGGTATGTGCGTGTCTGGCGGATCGTTCTAGCCGCCCCAAGAGCTTGTTCAATTTTGGTCGGTTTTTAACATTCCGCAACTTCGTTTCGGTTTTATTTTCACAGCTTCACCTTCCGCGGATGTAGAGCATCGGCTGCGCGTACATTAAATATTAATTTGGCTGCTCCGTGACACCCTTCTGCCTGTCTGCGTCCCTAGACTTGAGGGAAGTTTGCGCCGCGGTGCGCCTAAAGAAAGGGCAGCTTGGGAGAGAAAACCAAAAAAAGACATAGAAGTAACGTAATTGTACCAAAGTTGTTTTTCTTGCTCTGTCTTGCTCTTCTCTCCCTTAAAGGCGTCACGAAGCAGACTTTCGAGACGTGTTCGGGGGAAAAACATCCCATTGCGCGCCTGTAACGCGAACCCGGGTGTGTGGCGACAGAATGCGTTGTATGTGTTCGGTTGCTTGTTCGGCTAGTATAATAAAGAAAAAATAAACTGTAAAATAAACGAAATAAAAATAAACTTTCGACAGCCCTTTTTGGCCCCTCGCCGGCGTACGTTGGGCATCGATAGCCGGGGCCACCACCCGGTCCATCGCAACCACCCCTTCCAGCGGTGCCATGGTTTATGTACGCCCGTTTTACACTTTTTACGGTGGCAGTAAATGTATGCTTACGTACTTCGTTATTTTATTAACATTTCATTTTTTATCCACCGTCCTTGTTCATTTTCGTGCGTTGTAGTCGGGCGTGTAGTGGTTGCTGTATTTCAATTCTTTGCTCTTGTTTGCAAACAAACACAAACACATACATACATACATACACTCAGACAGTTCAGTTATGGCATTGGGTGGGTTTGTTTGTTAGTCTTGCGCGGCTGTTTAGATGCGTCATGTGAGTCTGGTTTTAGCTTCCTTTGAGGCTTTTTCAATTGCCAGACACATTTTATGCGATGCGCACCAGCGTGCAGCAAGCATCCATTTTCGCACACCTTCAAGCAAGTGTTGCGAGGTTGCGTTTTCTAACATTGGGCAAGTGACTTTAGGAAGTGTAAGCGAACCAGCACACTTGTCTGTACTGTTGACAGCCACGGAGCGACGGGACGCGCGACAAATGGTCTAATGTTTCATCCTCCAGCGCCGTCAGGGTATGTAAATTATGACGCTGATGGTATGAGTTTTAGGCTGCTTTAAAAATTCAGTTCCGTCTTCCGTCGCGCTAACTGCACACGGTGCAAACGTCCATTTATGGCACTGCCAGCCAGCCAGATTGGAACTGGCGGCGGGGTGTACCTTACTGGCGTAACGGGCTCGTTAAAGTGCGCTCGTGAAACTGACGACCGTTGCCTGATGAGGTGTCAAACAGGCTCCTTTTGTGAGCTTCGAATGGGTTTCAGGGAACGCACAATCAGGCTTCTACCACTTGCTGTTCCGGGGTTGTACAGTGGTAGCTTTACAAAAACGGTGTTTTATTAACTCATTTGCACAAATAGGCACTCAAAAATAGGGCTGAATATTGAGGATCGTGTAATTAATGGTGTAAATTAGAGAAGCACAGGTACGGTAGGTAGTTTGCTGTTTTAGTGCCAATGTTGACTTAATTTAAATTAAAAAAGAACAACAATTGTATCGTAAAAAAAAAACCCCGAATGGTGGTAACGTGTTGAAGAAGAATAAATAAAGACTTTGCTTTAATGCTGCTAAAATGCTAATACCAAATGAAGCAGTCAAAGGGCACTACAGTTTGAATCGAAACGCCTAAAAGTATGCATTTCTTAAAGCAAAGGGTATTTCGTTGCAGTTTTGACAGAAGCTTAAAAAGAAGTTTACCTAAAGAATGTTGAAATAAATAGCTCCTACCAAGTAATATAAAACGCCAAACAAAGCTAGAGCTGCTTAATCGAGCAAAACCACCCAGCAAAGTCGTACCGATGCTGTGCCGGGAAGGAAAAAGCTGTTGTGCTGGTCGCTCGGATCGCGTTGTATGACGTAATATTATTCTTTCAGTGCTGCTATGTACACGTACATTCCGTAACCTGTCCGATACCTGCGTGGAATTGAAAGTGTTTGTGTGCAGTATGTTGCTAAGTGATCGATCTCTGCGTACCTCGCCAAGGTACGCGAGAGACACACATTTAGGTACCAAAACGTTACGGTAGAGTGTCTGAACAGATGAAAAGGGGAAGAAGGAAAAGGTTGTATGTACAAGGCCGCTATGGACCACACCATCCTAGGTGTGATGCACTTCATTTATCCGTCTGCCGTATGCCATCGAACAGGAGGTGGTTGTAAGAGTTACAGTTGCAATGCTCTAGAGTGTGCTCCCTGGGCTGTCCTCCTATCGGCTGCCCTATGAGACACCGTACGAGCAGCAGAGCATCGTTGGCATTCGTATAAATTCGTTTTCGATCTAAATTACCATTATTTAGCTACGGGCAAATCAGCGATTTGCCACTCTGATCTAACACCATTATTTACACTGTGCGGGGCAGATCGCGTTTCCCACTTTTTGGTTTTGTTTTTCTTTCATTCTCCCCTCTGCCTTTCACAAACGAAACAGTACAGCATCAATGCGAGAGCAGTGAAGGTTGAGATCTTCTGGTAGATAAAACAGAACAGGCTACGAGAGGGTATACACACAAACACATCGGATTCCCCATCCTTATTTCCCTCTCCTAAACCTGCCGCCATAAGTAATCCTGTCGCCGTTAATCGTGATAAGTGTGGGCAGCGTC
This sequence comes from Anopheles melas, assembly GCA_000473525.2. Classification (NCBI taxonomy): domain Eukaryota; kingdom Metazoa; phylum Arthropoda; class Insecta; order Diptera; family Culicidae; genus Anopheles; species Anopheles melas. The sequence goes on along the minus strand of KI919559.1, from coordinate 46,214 downwards.
CAAAAACTAACATCTTCGCCGGGTGAGCGCGAGCAGGGAACACATACCGAGCAGCAGCCGCATCGACCGGAGGCAGGTTGCACTATCGCTCATGGCCGTCACCGACGAACGCCAGCCCAGGTCCAGTCCGATGGATTCGCGCGACAGCGGCAGCTCCGTCGGTTCGTCCAGCTCTTTCGGGCAGGGCAGAATCGTGTCCTTCCGCAGCTTCATCAGCGTGACGGGCTGCAGCTGGCCCTTGTCCGGGCCGCCACCGTCCGGACCGGCACGGCTCGGGCCGTACTTTTTCTGCTGCAGCACTACGCCCGGCTTTCGGTGGCCGGTGTCGTCGTAGTACTCCTCGTCGAACACGACGGTATCGTGCGGCTGGCTGCGGCCGTACTCTTTCGGCTGACCGTGTGCCAGCGCCGGCGGACCGTAGATGCCCTTGATGTCGTACAGACATTCCACCTGCTGGAGCGCTTGCCGAAGGTCCTCGTTTTTGGTGTTGTTGCGCAGATCGAACAGCCACAGCAGCCGGCAGTCGCACAGCAATCGATTATCTGCCGGAGAAAACGAGAGTGAAGAAAACAGAGGGTAAGAGAGGCGACGGGAGGAGCGTGCTGTGTAACAAAGAGAAGATGCATGAACGGCCAGACCGGCTAGAACCTGCTGTGCGTAATGGGGAAAATTTAAAGTACAATCTTATGCTCCGTACGCGAATGCTGTGGCATCTTAAATTGTTAGAGGTGCCAGCATCGACACTAGCGGGCAACAACCAGCACCATCGCGCGCAGGGTGCCGTCACGCTACTGCGCCACCCGATTGCATTCTTGACAGCTTTCGCACGCTACAGCGAAATTCGATCATAAACTCTGACCTGCCAAATGCACATCAAACGTGGGGTAGGGGGGGGGGGGGTGAGGGTTGAGGCAATACTGTCTGTTAACTTTTTGGCACGTTGCCAGGCCACAAACAGCATTCGAAGTTTGCCTTCCGATGGATGGTTGCGCTTTCCTTTTTAGCCAACTTTAGCTGCCTCGTGAAGGCGAGGCCAAGGTGCAAAAGTCAATCGTTTAAAGCAAACGCCAGGACGTGGCCAATAAGATGGCCACAGCACGGGGCAGTGTAATGTAAAAACGATGTTCCGATGAACCCTCAAACAGGCTAAGCACAGCCGTCCATCATGCGGTTGAGGTTGAAATTTGGAAGAATTTATTGCAACCAGTACACGAAGTGCGGCGAATCGTTGGCGGCCGAGAAAATCCATCAACAAGGCCCGCCTTGGTTTGATGCCAGCTTTTTTGTTTTGGTTCGATGTACTATACGATTTTGTTTTATTTTGCAGCATTATCGATGAAGAAGTGTTTGTGCCAGGAAAAGGTTCGCACCGTTGGCAAAGTTTGGGTTAGGCTCGTGTCAAAGACGTTGGCGTTTTGCGGAAGCATCGGCAACTGTTTGAACCGTTAGCGCGTTTCGCGCTATCGCAGGAGTAACTTTTTCCGCGTATCAGGTTCGTCCAGGTACGGCAGGTGATGGGTTGGTCGGTTGGCAATTGAGCGGTGATTGATTTCAGCTGTCAGGCGTGCACCGTGCTTGGCGTACGTTTATTAAATCAATATTGCCAAAGCGGGACCGACACGACGGCGGACAGCAAAGTTCAATGGAAAGCGGGAGGGAATGGATACCAGCCTCTGCATTATACGGACAAAGTTTAAGCTGAAATGCTGTAGGAAAGTAATCAACCACTGTAGCGTCACTATTTCATAATCGAAGGTATGGTTAATTTTTGGAAGTTGATTGAGAACGAGCAAGTGAGTTTCCAGATCCTGCCAGTGGTGAGCAAAGTCACCGGCTCACCGTGAAACGATCAAGTTTCACTCATTTTCCTATCGAAAGGATTTTTGTGTGTTTTTCGGCTGTCGCCGGTCTCGTCGTCATCTCTCGTGGGGCAATATCCTTCGCAGGACTTCTGACATTCGTTAGAAAGTCAAGGTGGGTGCACAAGCTAAATGGGGGGGGGGGGGGGGGACGTACTATTTGACGCTGGGTTGATGATTCACCCCGGATGGTGGGAGAAGTTGCTAAAGTTTATTTAGCTTTTACGGCTAATGAAAATTTAAATGAACTCCAAAACTGTGTTCTGACCAGCCGGGTACAGGTAGGCAGTGGTGAAAAGTGGTACAGGGAAATGCTTGCAAATCTCCCACACTCCAATGGTTTAATGAAAACGATGATTGATGGTGGTGAGCTACCCAGAGGGCGGTAACGAACCAGACCGGCGACACACGGTACAGAGAGCAGTGCTCCACTTTGCTAATGTGCGACCACGATGCGCCCGTCGGTGGTCACTTACCGGGCGGCTAAAAGAACCAAAAAAATCATCTTTTTTTTTAATTTCACTTCCACGAACCAACAATTTTCCTGTACACGAGTGACAGTTTTCCACCATCAACTCGCCGAAGTTGGTAATTGTGATTGATGGTTAGAGTGATTTTTGTTGTTGTTTTGTTTGTTTACTCGCTCACTTTCGGGTGATTTTGTTTCGGGGTTGAGGTTGAAACTTTACCAAAATGCCCAAAACACGAACCCCAAAAACCCATCTCACCGCAATGACACAATGGGTCTGGTGCATGTGTACTGAGAAAAAGGGAGACATTTTGAGGAAAATTTAACGGTACACGGTAGCTCTCGGAGAAATTAACACGCCAACTGAACCACCATAAACAAGAAGCAAATTCATGCATAAACATATACCAGATGATGAGCGGTTCGCTACCTGTTTTTTAGTGTTTGGTTTTGCAAAAATCAAAATAAAATAAAAACCATCACTCCAGCATAAAATGTTATTTTTGTTAATTAAAAAACAATCGCAATGTGTTCTTTCGGTGGTCCACCCATCATTGTCCCATCTGTTCATCCCCAGTCGCCTTGATTATTCTTTAACGTGCGTTGCTGATGTCAACCGCTCCCGCTTACCATTGCAAATGGCACTGATGATGGGTGAATTTAAATTAAATTCAAAATTATGCATTAAACTGTGCTCGCGCATGGGACGCATGTCGTGACCGAAAAAAGAGCAAGCTTAAGAGCAAACCGGCTTCAGTTTACCGATATGGTGCGCGCGTGTGTTTATCTATATTGGAAAGTTCATTTCTTTTGAAGAATTTCCATTGAGTTCCAAAAAGCGGTCGACAGGTTGCTACCCACCGGACAGGGAACCAAATGGGAATTGAACGCGCTGACAGGTGAACAAAAGCAAAAAAAGAAACACTTTGATCTTGCACCACTCGTAACGACACCACCGGTAAGGATCGGCTTGGAAGTGGCCAGTCCGAGCGATACTGATGGAAGAGTTGTAAATTACGAGTTGTGTTTTTGTTGTTGTTGTTTCTCATTAGTTTTCTCATTACTTCTTTACAGCCCAATGCTATTAGCATATGCAATCGACGGTTTCAAATTGGGCAGGTTGAATATTATTAAATATCTCCGGAACACCCGATCAAAGGGATTATGAAAGGGCTATGGGCGAGCAATAATGCGCTCACTTGGGACGGTAATAAAAAACTGTGATGTAAAGAAGGAAAATGAGTGTTCGAGAGAAAATGGGATAGAGTCGGTGGGACTTATTAAATTGGTCCGTAAGAGCAAAGCTCAAGTGCCACATGGGCTCATGTAATTGCCCGAGGGTTTTTCGATTTATAATTAAACTTGAGCAGGGCTTATTTGAATTCTCATACAGCAGGTATGTAATTAAACAGTTCAGGTGAATTGAAGCTTTCATGTTGGGCTGGAATCAGCTCAAGCAGCAATCGAAGTTGAATAAGCCTATTTGTATGAGTAGGCTATATTGAAATATTCTTGTCGTAAAGCACTTGATTGAAGGAAGACTTTTTCAATACAATAAAACCCTCAATGCATCACTGCGCTTGTGAGGAAAAGATTGCATAGAAGAAAGCGTTACCAACGTACATCCTTTTCATTTTCTACTCGATTATTTTGTTATCTTAAAGTATTTTGGCAAGACAACAGGTTAACTAACAACTGTTTTATGTTGGCCTAATGTTAGATCATCTATGTAGAACATGGTTTCAAGGTCAACGATTTGTTTTCATTCTCCAACTTCCTCAAAAGCATTCTCATCCCCTTGGGCAGCACACGATAAAACATAGAATAATATGAAGGAAATCAGTTTCATTAAGCTTTCTCCTGGGATGCATCGGTACAACCCTTTCCCGAAGGCCCGGTGTCAAAGAATTCTGGCATGCGGGGCAACCGTTTAAAGGTACTCTATCTACTTTATTTTATTTCCCTTCTCCCAGCGCTCAGTACGGAAGAACGGTACGAAAGCTATCCTAGCTGGCACATGCCAGAAACGGGCAGATGTGACCCCAAAGTGGTCGTAAAACAAAAAAGATAGGATCCCTTTTTCAAGATCACACTAACAAAACCCAAACAAGGCACGGAGCGACATACGCTCGGGCCCCATCTTGGGCTCAGCCGCCTTTGTGGCACTAATTGGGTAGAGATTTGTGCACGTGTGCTCCAAAGCCCGGGGACGTATTGTTCTTCACGCTGGCCTGTCTGACTCTGCCGTCCTTGTGTGGTTTTCGCCGTCGTGCGCTCGAGCTGGCACGAATGAAAGCGATTGTCTGAGATATAAAACTTTACCCGCTTCGAGCGTACCTTTGAGATGAAGAATGGCCGTACTGTTGACTAGGTTGTCCATTAGCGGCAGGAAGTTGTTGTACGTAATCGTTTCCAGCTGATTGGCGTTGAGGTTGAGATTAAGGACGGCCGGTACGCCGGTAAAGATGCCACGCTCGAGCCGCTTCAGCCGGTTGTTCTCCAGGTTGAGCTTCCGCAGATTGTTCAAGCCGTCGAATGCACGGGCGGATAGTTTCTAGTGCAGGCGCAGAGAGACAGAAGGTAAGAAGTAAGCCCAATTAAAGTGAAATGATTTCGAAATGAACCCCTGTATTCGGTACAAACGACCCACCCATACCACTCTCTACTTACCTCGATCTGGTTGTGATCCAGATCCAGCTCCTGCAGGCTCCACAGCTCCGCGAAAATGGTGTCCCCGATGAAGGTTAGACTGTTGGCGGTCAGCTTCAGTAGTCGCAGGTTGCCGAGACCCTTGAAGATTTCGCGCGTCAGCACCGAGATCTGGTTCGATTCGAGCTTCAGCTCGTCCAGACTGGTCAGATAGGCGAACACGTCGTCGTGCAGCATCGAGAGGTTGTTAAAGTCAAGGTTGAGCTTGCGGAGCGCCGGCAGATGTACGAGCGCCTCCTTGTCCAGCTCGAGAATCTCGTTGCGCTCCAGATTGATCTCCTCCAGGAACGGGTGGTTAGCGAACGCGAACGGATGCACGATGCGGATCTGGTTCTTGTGCAGTGTGACATTGCGCAGCTCGGTCAGATTGCCGAACGCGTAGTTCAGCAGGTCCGGTATCACGCCGTACTCGATCGTCAGCTGCTTCAGGTACTTGAGCGTGTGCAGCACGTCCGACGGTATGTACGCCAGGTTGCCTATCTTCTGTACCGTGATCTTGAGCTGCTCCAGCGTCGACTGCGTCTGGAAGGCCAGCCAGTTGGCGTCCTTGCGGGGCAGATCTTTGCTGAAGATCCAACAGTTTGCCTTCTGCGCTTTCACGTGCGGATCGTCGGGTGAGCAGTGGCAGACGAGCTTCATCTCCCGATCGCCCGAGCAGAGATTCATCAGCGGCGACGGTACGATCATCTGCGGTAGGATGGGCTGTGCTTTGCCCTTCTTGGCATCCTTCTCCCGGTACCGGCTCTCGATCGGGCTGGTAACGATGCACAGCACCAGCAGTGCCAGCGTCAGGTGTTGATATGTCGCCGATACCATCGTGCCGGTGATGCTGGGTCGTTGCGCCGGAAAAAGTTTATGTCTAGAAAAACGAACAAATCACCACAAACCGAAAGGTTAGCGCGTGTGCTGTGCCATATGTCAAACTTTGAGACCTCCGGGGCGCAGCTTTCGCCACATGATAAGGCTAATTAAAATTAATTACCATCCCATTTGGAGCTCGGTATAGCGAGTCGTTGCTTGGGGGGAAGGAAATTGCCACTCCAAAATTTATTGAAATGATGAACAAACAAGCGATGTTGTAGTGTGTATTGAGCGAACAGCGAATTGCAAACACACGGTGTGTTGATGGCATTGTAAAGTAACGCTCTCGGTGAGGTTCATGAGTGGTTAGGATTTGGCAGTGGGAAAGGAACACATTTAATGAACGTGTTTATCGCAGTTCTATCATCAATATGCGTTTTGTGCAATGTTTTGGAGTAGTTTATTGAGTGTAGCTTATTAAAATTGCCGAGCTGCTGAGCGCTGGTGCATGATGAAATGACTGTAATTGGTTTCTGGGAAGATTGAGGGCGTTGCAAGTCTCATTAGAATGATTATTTTGTTGTTTTGAGAACGATGCACAATTTAAAACCTACACCGTTTTAATACTATTGCTCAGAATGTTCCATGTGTATCGTCAAGGGACTGCAAAGCCCACTCGAAACTGCTCTCATACTTATACAGAAGGTGGCTTGTAATACGGATTCGAGTAGTTTATTCTGTGGCCGTAGTACCGGGTTCGTAAAGGTCACCAAACGAAATCGGAGGTGCAGCAATAGCCAGCATTTAGAAATTGTTTGTAATGTTATTTTCACTGTAATAACAGCATTTTTTTCTCGTATGAAGCCTACATATATGCAAGCCACAAAACTAATTATCCAGAAGCGTCCAATTATCCTACTTGTGATGCTTTTAGCCGATTGTTTTCTTTGCATCGGGAGCAGTTCTTCTTCTGCAAACAGCTTTTAAAATATGGCATCAACATTCAAGTGGCGGTATTCAGGTCAACAGTATCTCGTAGTATTACATCAACATGTAACAGCAATGAAAATAAAGTGCTACGACAATGCTTGGCTTGCAGTTCACATCAAGGGACGACATCAGAAATTTTGCCGATTGAGCAACAAGCGATAAGAAATCAATGTTGACTAAACATTGACTGTGCCAGAAAGATTCCTCTTCAGTTTATCAAAAGAAAAACAAACAAAAAAAAAACGCAAACGTTCACCCCCGGCAAAACTGTACCGCTCGAGCGGTGAAGTGTGAAAGGACGAACGGAACGAACCGCAAAAGGAACAGCTTGCGTATTTGGCACGGAGGAAAACAGTCGTGCCGCAAATGCTCGCACAAAACGGAGAGAAAGCCAATGAACAGCTTTATTATGAAAGTAATTTCCGGTACGAGACCGAACGGCGCCAGCGAACGTACTGCGCGTGGCGTGCAGCACTATTCCGCAGGAAATGGAAAAGGCTTCAGCGTTTGAGTGCGGGAAGAGCTGCGTGGAACGCTGGAACTGGAACGGTCTTACTTGGAAGAATGTTAAAACCGATAGAACAAGTATGGTAAGCATTCGGAGGATTCTTCCACTGTTTCCTTCCTTGAAGCATTGCTTTAATGGGAACGTTAGAACGACCAATGGATATGCAGTTTGACAGAGTGATAAACAAATTAGTTATGTAATAATTTCGAATTTCAAGTGGTGTGAAACAGGTTAGTAACCAATCTTTCGTCGTGCATAAAATCAACTTCAAAATTTCCAGAGAAAAATTATCTCTCATCATGTCTTGAAAGAATCAATTTCATGAAATGAACAGAGTAAAATGACCAGCCCCGTCCAGCACCAAGCAAAAACAGTGAAAAGTGACGGCACTGGAAAGATTGGTAATAATTGTATTACAATGGTGGAGATCAAATTGTAATAAAATTTAAATGACGCCCACCCGATCCTACCAACCGGCGAGAAATTTGATCGTTCGCTGAAATATTGGCGCTCGTTTACACTTTATTCTCTTCCAATTACGTGCAGCAGAACCGAGGAACCGATGCTTCCTTCGGCCACTTCCGCTTCCGTTTGCATGTAAATCAACCGGCTAGAAGTGTGCATGTAACAGAGTCTGGGCAGAGGCAATGGCGAACAAAATGGCGAAAATGGACACCAATTGGCCCAAAAAAAAAACAAAACCTTTGTTTGGCATGTCGCAATGGATGTGGTGATGCTACCGTCGGCGGTGGTGGAAATTTTCCTTTACGGCAAACGGCATATTGATGAGATGAGATTTTCCCCGGGACGAGCCGGTTGTGCGCATCTTTGTGAGCATTTATTTATCATTGGTTCGGACGCGGGAATACTCTGCTACTTCTGCTGCTTCCGGATTGCGTTGGCGAACGCTTTCGGGGTTGTTGATGATGCGTCGGAAACAAACATCACTTCCCAGCCACCATCGTCGTCGCATGAAGCTCTTTGTCCACTTTCTTATGTTGGTTGCTCGTAACGCCGGCCAACACCGGGGCTGGAGGTCTACGTCTGTCTTTTCCAGGAATTATCGGAATATTTGATGGAGCTACCACCGCACCGACGCCGCAGAAGGCTTGTGAGCTGCTCGAATCTTTCAACCTGTCTTCTTCTGCAAAATCATTTTCAGGTCTCGAATTGGGCAGAATAGATTGGCCTGCTAGAATGATGAATATTTTTGCAAGAAGAAGTAAAGCAGCTAGTAAGATGAGCAGTCAAACGATGATGGAGCATAAAATTGCTCCTTCCGTTTTGGCGTGTCCGCATGCGGAAGGTAAAGCGTAGATCGGCGACGAAAGCACACGAACGAGCGAAGCAATCGAGCCGGAGATGCCCATCTTCCGTCTGCTGGTAGAGCTCCGGGGCCGAGCCGGACCGACCCATGCCCATTTCGGATTGATTTATTTCCGGCCGGTCTGACGACCGTTGTCTTGACTTTTACTGCTTTTCCTCCGCTGGGTACGAGCCCGGAGGGGCCAGCCAAGGTTCGATTTGCCGCATGCGGTTTTCGGTCGATTGTTTGCTGTGTTGTGTGTTTTTTTCCCTTCCCATCTTGCTTTTGTTTTCTTCCTGATGAAGCCATTCTGGTGAAGCTTTTGAAATCGAACAGCGGACGGTGCGATTGTGTGTGTGTGTGTGTGTGTGCTACAGGAGCCGCAAGAAAAGGATGGAGCACCGGAATCGACATGGATATTGTTGATTGATAAGGATAAACCTCTGGGGAGCATCATTGACTGCGGTTTGCGCTTGGAAGATCACCCTCCCCAACGCACAAACAGTCTCCAGGGGGTGGCGAGACGAACTGAATTAATCACACGCAGGAAGGTGGAAAACTAATTAAATTATGGTTGCAAATCAATCTGCGCGGCATATCATTAGTGTTTTATTGTTATTATTATTATTATTGGTGTTGGTGTTGTTATCATTTCGCAGCAGGCGATGAGCGCCGACGATGTAAAGCTTCGCCGTACAATAATGGGAGCGATTTAGAATTGAAATTAGTTCAGTCTTATTTATGCAGTCGCTGTGCTTCCCATTGGTATTCATTGGTCGTTGGAATGAATTTATTTCTCAAAGCATACAAGCTCGATGGGGGAAATGATTGTAAAATAATAAATATCGATTACGCTTGGCGCTACATTGCAGCAAACTTTGCATCCACATTTGCCCAGCTTGTGCATTGCACTGTCCTACCAGTGGAAAGTGGTTTAACGTTTGTTAAGGGGGTATGCTTTTCCACCACACAAAGAATACACCGAACGTCTGCGATAATAAATGTGACTACTTTCGGCACTAAGCCATATTACTTTCCTTTCCCCGATAAAACGATGCTTTTTTATGATGACTTCGCTTTGCGAGCGTTCGCAGCGCGGCGCCTGCAAAACTTCATAAACACAATTACGAAGCAATTTGGCATCGATCCACTCGCCGGAACGGTCCCATTTTGGAAGGGATGCGATTTTTTTTTTTACGATCTGCCCCGCACGTCCGTGGATGTGCAAGTAACCGTGCCAACATACGTGCGCTCCTGTAAATGTCTGCAGCCCGAAAGTGTAATTTCTTGCGCCCGGCGCTCTGGGGGGAGAGTTGATCGTAATAAACGATGACCCGGTGACTCCCCGGGTGGGAATGGATGTTTTTCATGCTGCGACTTGACAGCGGCTCAAAGGTCGTTCAATATGACGTGAATGCAGCCGTGTCCTAGCGGGCAGGAGTGTGGCCCGGCGTGTGGGTTGTAGATGCCGGCGACAAACTTGTACGTTACTTGGTGGTGTATACTTCGGCGAAGTCCATTTGCGTGCATGTAATATTACAAATGCGTTCGATAGCAATCTCGATTGACACGTGTCGCGTATATACGGAACACGTGCTTGGCAAAACTGATATGTACTTTTTAATTGCTTTGTTTAGATAATGTTAAGATGATTTTGAAATAATGTTTGCATACTTTCAAGTGACTCAAGCTCAAATTGGGATTCAACAAAGGTTTGAGCCTAATGCCTAAAGGTAGGCAAAGTTATGGCATCAATAAAATCATCAATCCATTGGTAATACATTTTGCATATCTTCAGGGGCTATCAATTCAAAAACACTTTTAATACATATTTTCTATATTTGAATGAAAGCATGAATAACTAAATTTTTGACAATACATTAGTAGTTTAATGCGTTTTTAAAGTGTTAACCGTTTTAAACCGAGGCCCTCGTGTACTTGCGTGCTTATCTAAACCATTCCGGAGTATTAATTCATTAGCAAGCATCAGCGTGATGCCGTTTCCATTTCGTTTACACTTTGTCCACCGTTCAGCGCCATTTCTAACGCGGCACACAATCAGCGAGCGTAGATACATTTAGAATACTACAGTGCGACCAAAAGTGTCAGCGCGTTGGTGCCTTTGTGCCCTCAAAGGATGAGCCATTCTTCGTTTCTCCTTCCCGCTTGACCCACCATCGCATTCGCGCTTTGTGTACAGGAAAAGCTAAAAGTAAGCAGAAAGCACTGTGTTAGCATGGACGCTCTCTCCCAACCACTCCCTCTTCTTCTCTCTCTCGCTCTCTCCTTCTCTCTTTTCCTCCAATTCATTCCTCGCTTTATTGCAGCGCTATGTGCCAGTGCGCTTCACTAAAGCGCATAAACTAATGGCCGCCGTGAGTCGTTCATTTTATTGCCTTTCGTCCGGTGCGCTATGGTACTTTTGTGGCTAGCTTAGACTCTGCTCTGCCGGAAGGGTCAGCGGACACGGGCAGGGGCGGCAGCGAACGCTTTTATGGCATGATGGCTTCTCCGCATGCTCATCCATCCCATCCACGCGCAGTCCCGCAGGACAATTTGTGCTAAAAATGTTGCCCCACCGGGAACGATACCGGTCGGAGGTGCTGGAACTTAGCCAAACATAGACAATAATTGCCGACCGAAAAATGTGGGCCCGCCTCTCCCGTGCCCGTAGGCCCGCACTACCGCGCCACAAACATTCGCGCGATTATGATTGTGTTGCTCACCTGAGGCACATTGACCGTCGTACTGTCGTACCGTCGGGTTGGCGGGTTGGAAACGGGCGGAAAGCATTAAGAGCCGACGCTTCGCGCACCACGACAGGGCCGGACTCAATAACCATTTTCCATAAATATCATTCCAGCGAGCTTGGGTGCGGCCCAGATTATAATGTTGAAGCGAAGAAGTGGGCAGGGTAGGGATGCGCTTGCGAAACAGAGGACACCGGAAATTGCTCTCGTAGTGGTGGGATGGCTCTCGTTGACGGGTGGTCGCGATTCTCTGCATCAAAAACTTTCCAATTGATTCACCTCAACCCGGCTCGGGAAGATGGGGGCTGTCCCTTTGGGAGACCGTCACTCTCGCCTGCAAAACAGACGTAGGAAGCGATATCGACTACTTTTGTGCCGAAATTTATCGCTTCCGTCTCCTTGGCCCCCGCTAGGTTGACTACGTTCCGCTAGCGTGTAATTCTATTATGTTTCGTTTGAGGCACCTTTCCTCGGGTTATGATTTTGCCTGCCGCTCCAGCGAGTCACGAGTGGCTACTGTAGCAGCATTCTCGCTCGTATAGATCGATAGAATCTTGCGGCTGCCGAGAGTGGAGGCAATTCCTGAAATGTTCTTTCTACTTTCAGCCCAGAAACGATGCGGACCCATCCTGTTCAACCGTGGCATGCCGGGTGAGGGTTTATATTTTCTTTCAAGCATTCTACCGGGGCGGTACCACTTCCTACCCACCCGTCACGCTTTGATCGCTTTATTGAATTTCAATAATTTTCCGTCCTTTCGGATGCACGAACGACCCACAGACCGGCGATAGCGATACAGAAGGGGGGTGAGAGAGCGGTGCGTGCGTGGACCGGTGGCGGTGGGAGTACAAAATGAGATGGACGGTTACAAGACATTTTTATCAATCATAATTGATTGCCCGACCCCCAGACTGCGATACAGCGTTTCCGGGGGTAGGGGGGAACGGTTGGAGAAGAGCGCGAGCGTGTAATCGCGATACCATCAGATACAGACCGGGCATTATGATGATGGAGATTTAATTCAGATTTGTTATGCTTTATTCGATCGGTGGATGGCGAAGGGAGCTGAGCTTGAAGGACGTGCAGAAAAGATAGCGCTTCAGCTATGAGCGATTTTGGGTGAGGATACGAAGTGATGCACTTTATACAGGCTTGAGATGGCTTTTGGAACAGATCGTTCCATTTAACTTCCTTTTATAATAAATTTATATTGTTTGGACACAAAGTATTGTAAATAGTAACCATTGTTAAGTAGAGAATGTTCTGTATTTTACATGTATTGAGAAGCATATCGGGCTGCTTTAAAAACGCCTAAATGTATACTTTGATAACACAAAAAGTGACACAGTTTGAATAGTGCAATTTCCAAACACCAGAGTGACCTCCTCGTTCGGAATAGTAAAGCTTTGCCATGCATTAAACTAAAACAAATACATTCCTGCCGGAAAACTTAGACGAATTGATACGTCTTTCGCTCGATGGGATGGTAAATTATTGGAATTTTCAAAAGCTAATACTACCCTCGCAACATTGTGCGCCTGTCACTTACCTTTTGCGTGTTGTTTTCTCTCTTTCTTTTTGTTCCTCGCTTGTGCAGCAGCAACTTTCTACACCGTACACCGAACGGTCTCGCAAGCTCAGCGTGTAATTGATTCTGCCGATTTGCTGGCGTTAATTAACATGTCTGAAATGAGCCAGGTACGGGGTAAAAGAAAGCGTTAGTCCGATCGGTAAGCACACTGGCGACACCGCACCACGGAGCCGCCCGGTCGAGCAACAAAGAAAGTGTCTTGAAAGTGCGAGCAGTGCTGGGATGGGAGTTTGTGCAGTGAAATTGAGTGCCACCAGACACCGGATCGAATGCATGCCAACGGAGGGGGGGCTGGTTGGCTGGCACCCGCTCTCGGGGATTACTGCATCCGGAAGAGTAATGTTTTAATTCTCTCCATTCCAGCGTGAGCCCATTCATTATCTCCCTCCAGCGACGCACCGGCCGGGCGTTGCCATGGGCGAGGGCGTTCGCACACGCGGAGATGCGAAGGACGGGCGAGGATCTCTTTTCTTGCGACGACTTTGTCGATCTCGGGGCTTAACGATGCATGGCTCACTCGCACCATTGGAACGCACGTGTCTGCACACAAGGCAAGTTGATGTGCAGATTTTGACTCATTGTCTTAGACGGCGATGATGGCGGCGGTAGTGCTGGGGACTATCAGTACCGAGCACACATACACACACATACACATATACTCATACTCGTCGTTCCGTGCATTAGAAACGGGAAAAGGCGTGTGCAATCGAGCGGCAAAGGGAAAGGCGGCGAACGGCCCAAATGCCGAAAAGCTCGTAGAATTCATCGACTTTTTTCTTTGTCTGAGAGCACACTCCGTTTTGGATTTCATGGTTTCACATACCACAGCAACGGCAGCAGCCCGCTTTTTGGGTACAGAGCGCAACCGAAAGAATGTGCCCACTTGAACAAAGCATAAATCCTCCGGACGTGTGCAGGAGCGTTGGTGAATATTGCACCGTACTTTCTTTGTTTCCTTTCAAGCGCAAAGAGTGTGGTACGTGAATGGTACGCTGCTGCATTGCGTGATTACTGGTTCTATGTGTCGTTTTTTATTTTGTTCGTGGCTCCATCCCGGATGGTTGTATGTTCTCACCCGATTCGCTAATCCGTTCCATTAGATTTAATTCTCATTTCGACGAAAGATACGTTTCAGCTCGTGGTACTCGTAATCCCGTCCATGGAGGGGAGCTTCATTCTGACGTAAAATTAAATGTGTGACAATCACAAGGGTTGACGGTGTGGGTAGGGAGAATATTGCACATCCTCGCAGCCAGTGGTATGTGTTTCAATGTATCATGCGCCTGAAAGTATGCACTTTTGAGTCATAAGCTCATTTTAATACCGTTGTAGTTACAGCAGAACGGAACTAATCAAAAACAAATTTTATAGCACATTTCTGGGCAAGGATTAAATATGTTTATAGCACATACATTACCGTAGTTGATGAGGTAACTGTTTTTGTTCAGAAAAATACTCAAATTTTCTCAACGGAAATGAACGAAACCGTTAGGCAGCTGAGCGAAAAGACAGGATATCATCATAGAAATAGGTTGTAAATAGTTATTATAGGAATGATTTAATCCATGTTTTGTATATTCGAGGACATAAACGTTGACTATAATACATAATGCTAAAATTAAACTCAAACAACTATAGACCGTTGGCAATGTGCGTCTCTTTTACGAGACCAACTCATAGTTTGCTGAATAGACGTTTTCAAACAAAAAAATATACTAATCAGAAGAATTACGGCAAAAACCACTCAGTGAGATCATTGAGTTTTTGTGATGTAGAATGCTCTCGCCATGAAATATTCTTAACAGAGACAGCTAAGGTCATCAGGTTTGAACACAATACATTTCTTTTCATACCAAGCATTTTGTGCCGCAATGATGTGCACTTCAATTATTGAGAAGCATTACATTTCACCCTGTCCAATGACACTTCATACACATTATCGATAATGTGTGTGCAAGAATAATTAATGTTTCTACTAGAAGCATTGGCTGCATCGCTGTAGCTTGCGGAGAATTGAGTGCCTTTTATTGTTCTCCATTCTGTCCGAAACTTCTTGTTTTCTATTTGCGCCGACAAAAAAAACAGTGATAGAAGTCGCTTCACTGTCGCATTTTTCATCAAAACCAACAGTATCATCTGGAAACCAATTCGCCAAACCACAACAACCACGATACGCTATGGTTTGTCTGAAGGGGGAAGACAACGTAACACAAAGAAAAAAAAAGATCCAACATAAGCTGTGAGTGCGATAACGACATCGGCACCCATTTCCTATTCTCCCTATAGGGCCCTCACGCTGGCAAAACATTGGCAATCTTGTTCCAGCTGCTTGTCGGAACAACTGGTAACGACAACCGACAAAAACCCGACGCGCCTCTCCACCCTGCCGAAAAAACAGCAATCAACTCTCATTACTCGGGATAATGCTATCAGACACTTTTCGCACGAGTGTTTCGTTGCGGTGCCGGGATGCGTTCGGGGATGCTATAGAGGGAGCTTTTCTAAAAATTCCTGCCCCATCCGGACCATTCGCAAAAGCTCGGGCAATTTAACCGTTTAAAAGTCATTTTTCCTCCCACTCAAAACCACTCGTCTCGTATCAAAGTGTATTGGGTGAAGCTGGGAGGAAGCGTTTCCTGGCAAGACACAGTGGGCCGTCTAACCGGTCCACCGAACCGTTTCCAAATCGCTCCATTTCCCAATTAGGTTTTCCCCACGTTCGGCATGGGCATCGAGCGAGGAAAGCGAGCGGAGCGGCTGTTTGGTTCGAGGTATCGTTTAGTCTGCCCTCTGCCAAATAAAACCACATCCCACCCGTTTGGGCGTTCGGCTTCTAATATCAATATTTTAAATAATAATCAGAACTTATTCGAAAACCCCTTAGCAAACGATAACGTCTTCCTTACGGCTGGAGGAGACTTTCCAGCTCGCAATAGGAAACGCGCTGCCCCCGTAAAGGCTCGATGGAGTGTGTTTATTTTGTGCCGGGCGGGAGGACGGCGAAAGTGCCTTCTAACTTTATTCGCCCGGGTTTCTTGCAGACAACCCTAAGCGCCACCGTTTGCCAATGATTGGTGAGGAATAAATTTCCCAAATTCTAGCCCGATTCGCGCCACTAAGCGGTGCAGATTGCGGGGGCGACGCGATGCGCGGGACGACAGGACACGAACGAACGGGTCACAACCGGTGTCATAACCGAGGCGAGAACATTAATGAAGATGATACCATAACCGTTCATCGTAGCAACTTGTTTCGCGGCACCCGCGTTTCCTCGAAGCACCCGTTTGGTGCCGCCTGCGAAGAGGGCGAAAGCGAAAGAGAGATAGTGGAAGCGGCGGAGAAAAAAAAGAAGGTCAAATGGAAAATAATCACTTGAAGGTGAAGTGTTTTTAGTACCGACAAAACCCTCCTACGGGACGGGTTTTATCTGCCTGCCCGGTTTGGTTCGGAAGTTGCGTTGCGACGGGAACAAAAAATTGCCCTACTCGTGCGGAGGGGGCAGACAAAAGGTCGCTTTGTGTACGAAAACTTTGGAAAGGACCGAAAATATGTCTATGATGATATTCTTCACCGGCGTTCTTCCTGCCGGCCGAGGATCATTCTGACCGAGTGTTATGGTTATCCTTTGCTGGCGGGCTTCTCTTTTTTTTGTTGTATCTCGGTATGGTGAAGATTGAGCGAAAAGGGTTTCAAACGGTACAGTGTCTGAGGCAGCAAAGAGAAAGCAGGTGAATAAGTAAAACGGCAATGTCCAAGTTAGAAGATGTTCCAATTTGTTTTTCGTTTTTTTTTCGTTTTTCGTGTGTTTTGTATCTTGTACTGCTTCTCCAAATATCAAACATGTTTTTGCAGGTTTGTGGAAAGAGTTCAGTGGCTTGTGGAGTAAACTTTTCGTTTATGGAGTTTTTTTAAGGTTAAAAATTCCTTCTTCGAACTGTAGCCAATAAAGAAAGAGGTAGAACTGCAAAAAGTACAGACAAAAATGTAGAAATTGGACCGTGAAAAATTAAAAAAGGGAAGAGTGCTGATTATAGCATAACGATCTTAGTCACACAAAGTGCAGCAATCTTTAAGGATCAAAAATAATATTATAGCTCTGTTTTTTACGGAATAAAATTTCAGGAAGCTTACGGCAAGTTATCCTAAAAGTATGCAACACGAATTTTTCCTACACATTGGCGTTTTTCTTTTCAACACAAAAATTGAGAAGAATTTCGCCCATGGTTTGCAAATTCAATTTAAAGCTGTTAAACTAAATCATTTTTATGGTGCCATCCAGCGCACATGGAGCTCTCAATGGGCAAAAATTCAAACCCGTGTCTATTTCACACGAAATGCCAAAGAGAAGAATGCACCGGCACACGAGCGTCCAAATCTCCAATGGGAAGGCGAAGAAAGACAGCCCCCCCCTCCCGGACGCTTGACGTGGACGAATGCGAACGGAAACGGAAACCGCCCGAGAAAATTATCGTCAACGCGAGTGGTGTTAAGTGTCAGTTTCATTTATCGTACTCGTCGTCGTCATCGCTGCCGCCGCCGCCACCGCCGCCACCACTTGTCTACAGTCTCGTATCGCATTGCACGGGTGCCTGTCTGGTGCCGGGATCCTTTGTTCTGTAATATATATTTATTTTTATTTTCCACCCGTCCTCCCTACCCAGCACTGACCCTGTTCCTGCATTGCGGGCGGGTTTCTTGCTTTTATTTCAGTGCTGTTTTTTTTTTCTTTCAAACCACTCCTTTATCTCCTACTCTGCTGCGACCATTCCACTCCGCTCACTGATTAAGGTCGCTCACGCAACGGTGCTTCGTGAAGGACGGCTGCAGGCATGAAGCCACTTACGCCTCCAGAGTGCCATCGCTGCGTTCGCAATTGCATGAGAACGGTACCGCTTTTTCAGTTGTCGTTGTTTTCGTTGTTGCTTTCAGTCCATTTCTTCGCTTCTCGTTCATTTCTTTGCGTGCCTTTCGCCGTTTTCGAAATTTTCCACCATTTTCTCATTGTCGTTGTCATGTTTGGTAGGAAATTGCCTCGTATTATCTGTTTAAGCGCCGCTCCCGTTTCCGGTTTTTTTCCCGCGTAAGCGGAACCCAATGCTCGGAGAGTGAAAAACAACAAGCCCTTGAAAACAATTCGCTTCGGATCGCGGTGAAAGCTTCACCATGGCGCGGGTTAATCCGGGCTTTATGGGTGAAAAAAAAGGGAGGACGAAAAAATGGGAAAAGTTCTCGAAAACAGATGCCGTTTACATGCTTGCCTGAGTTTTGCAGGGTTCACGAAGCAGCTTGCAGCCTTTGAGGGTGCTGGTACATATGATAGGGTTATTGAAAGGTTTCCAGAACTGAATGTATAATAGTTTATAACGTAAGGCAACTCGTAGTGCAAACCTTCTCTGGTTCTTTGAATCCATCGGAGCATTTGTCTTCATAATAATTTGAAAGAATTTATATTCCAAGGAGTAATTAACTAGACAATGTTGACATATTGCATACATTGTGGCGTTTAGGCTTTTGTTTGCCTCGCGTAATTCTTAATATAATAATGATTAAGAATGAGGATTGATTAA
>KI919559.1:0-12653 GCA_000473525.2 Anopheles melas | reverse complement strand
CTTCAACATCGTTTTCCACCCCCGTATCGGCAAATCCCATCAATCCGATCAGTTTTTCCTTTTTAATTCAACATGTTTTGCCATTTCGGAGACATGGTAGCGTTCATTTAAATCGTTTGCTTTCGTCTTAACATGTCCCTGCTGCCTCACAAAAAAAACTCTGTCACACATGCATGTAACGCTTTCGCCCTTTCCAGCAACCAGCCATCAAGCCAACGCGCGAGGGGGAAAGGGCAAAAGGCCCTCCGAACACGGTACGCTTCTTGTTGCGCAGCAGGGAAAAAGCATCGAAAGCATCGAAGTTCGTTTGAAGTGATTTATTTGTTTCGACGTTCATTTCTTGTGACTTGTTTTATTGAATAGAGTTGGGAGCGAAAGCGTTACCCACAGTCGCAAAAAGTGTACAGAAACAACATTGCAAACACAAGCTCCATGCTCCGTCCGAAAACCGATTGATCGGTTCGACATGCATCGCCAATCGGGTGGCGGGTGTGGTGCGCAGTCAGATCGCAACAGCAGTTTAAAATCGAACCAAATTCACCACAACAGCAGCAGCAGCAGCAGCAGCAAAAGGAGCAGCCGGAGATTTTCCTGACAAAATAACAAGCACAATCCCGAAGCAGCCAGAACAGTTTTCCACGACCCAAGTTCTGAGAACCGAGCAACAAAGGGAGCATACCGGCGCTGCCTGCCTGCCCCAGTACGATTGTTCGAGCAGGGGGATGTCGGTTAGAGGGCGGTCGGTAAAGACAGTGGCCCTTTAGTGTATCGTCTTCCGGTTTCGGCAGTGGCACTGCTTGCCCGGTGTTCGTCCGTCCGGGGCAGTGATTTCTCATTTCGATTACATTTCCGTTTGCCTTCATGCTCGGGATGTTTTTCCATTTGACTTAGCGTTCGGTTCGGAGGGTGAACAAGAAGGTTAGCTGTACGGGAGGGGGGGGGGGGGAGAGGTGGGTAGGACTTCTCGAGCCGATGGTAGATGTTACGAGAATATCCATCAACACAGGTATCGAGCAATGGATGGAGTCTGGTCGATGCTTGGTTTGCGGTAGCAGAGCGCATGCAGACCGTTCCGTGTAAGGAAGAGAAAGCAGAACCGGAGCCAGGCACAGCGACAAAACGTCGTGCTAACGTACAACCGTACTTACTGTCGCCATTTTCTCGCCAATCGAAGTCGGAAATGCTCGGGTTCGGAAGCACCGCACGAGCATGAGCCCGTTCGGAAGAGCTGCTGGGTTTGCTCGGCGCAACGGACGGGACGGCATGATTGTTTTATTCAAATTGCTACGTGATTTATCTGCGATGTCGAAAATTGGAAAACCACAAAGTGTCGGGCTAGATGAGCAGCTCGTAACTGGCAAATACGGTACTGGAAGCACTGCCAGCAAAGAGCCGGAAGGTTCATTGTCATGTAGCCGGAACAGGTTTTTCTCCCCATTGTCATGCTTCCGCACGGAGCGCCCGCAAGCTTGCGCTGCACTGTGGTTCGTTGTGTATTGAAATCGGGCTATGCATTTAATTAGATAAAGGTCGAGGAACCGGGCGTCTGAAGGAAACGTTGCGGTCTGAAGAATGGAACAACGGCACCATACCCACGCCTTGAGGCACGTAAATTGTAATGAAAACCGTTTGCGTTCGATTTCTGCAACAACTTGCAGGATTGGTGTGCCGGGCGCTGTAATGCTGGGTTGAGAAACAAAACAAAACAAAAAAAAAAGCACACATCAAAGCATCAGCTCTAATCTGCTGATCCTTTTGTTTGATACATAATCTGCTCGTTTTGCACACTCAACGCTCTACATGTGTCGCCGTGGGTGGAAAGTACCGTGTCATGTTTATGACACGAAGCATTAGCAAGCTAATGATGGATTTAATCAGATCAGCAGCTACCCGGTTGGAGTGGCTCCGAAACAGACGGAATTCAATTACCCTGCCTCGTCCCGGCAACCTGATGACAGATGTGTTTGTTTCGTTTTGCTTGTTTTTTCATTTGTTGCTTTGTTTAACCCTGCCTTTATCCATCGGAAGTGGATCGTGCCGGTTGTTGTGGATGGATGGCAGCACGGTTCCCCCGCACGTAGGAAGCACACGTGAAAGCACACTAATGTGGTGCCGTGCCGTGGAAAGCAACACCTGTTTGAGAGGTAAAACAACGCGACTGGGGTTAGAATTGAGCGCGGTGTATTAATTGTTATTCTATTTGACACGAACTTTGCTGTGATCGTTTGCACGCAGCCATCGTGTCGGTTGAAAATGGCACAGTGGGTTTGCGCCGGTGTGTGTGTAGGCGTTTTACACATCCGTTAGACAATGGCTGTTAAATTAGGTTGAGAATTGAGAGACAATTGTTGATGAACGCATAAGAGCGTTCCTAGAAAACGCCTGCAGGTAGGCAATTTGCAGTACAACCTTTTTCTGCGTTGATCTAAATGGATGTAATTTTAAGTTTAAATTGTTTAAATTGAAATTTAATAAATGTTGGGTTTTTGTAAGTGATTACATTTGAAACGCTTTATACTTTTAATGTTCACGTCATAATCATTTTTTCATTAAAAATTCCCTTTATTTCATTCATCGACCCATAGTTTCCCGGGACGCGCCAGTCCTCCCCTACGCTCTGCAAAACCATGCCGGAACCTGCCGGTGGGTGTTAGACACGCAATGCAAAGCAAACAATTAGTGTGTGCGTGAAACATTTCATGCACCGGTTGACGTACACTTGTCGGTATAAAAACAACAACCAGCTCGCCAACACCAATCAACCTCCAACCGGTGACCGGTTGGCGAACGCATTTTAACACTTGCTAACACGCTCATTATGCATGCTCGGTTGGGTTTTGGTTTGTCACCACACGCGAAACCGCACGCAACCGGTGCGCAATGTTCGGATCGCATTCGAGCGGCCATGTTATTTCCCGACGCCAACAACACAGCATTACACAGCTCCGTTAGTAGTGTCCTGGAACCCTGACGCTCATACATCGGTTGAAATAACATGTATAAAAAAAAACATACACAAAACAGGAAAAACTGTTTGCATGTCACCAGTTTTGCAGTATTCGAATTCCTGTGATGTGGCTGTGAGGTGTTTTCTACTTCCACTTCTACCAACGCTGGCTTGTGGGTGCGAAGAAAAAAAAACAGATGTGTGTTTTCCAAAAAGCCGTTGAACAATTTCATAATGTTGTCGATATGCGTTTGCCAGTGTTATTCTTTCATTTAGAGGTTCGGTTTTTGCTACGGCATTTATCCGAGTGCAGCAATGATCTTTAATGGTAATTGTGGTTAACAGGAAATGGGGCAAAAACGAATATTGCTCCATAGCAATATTAGCCAAGCCTCGATTCGTTCATTTTAAATGGTTGTTTTGTTGTTCGTTGTTATGCTTTACCAGTCTGATCTCTTTTTATCCACGTGTACCATTGATACGAGTTGAACCCATTTCATATTAATTGGTTTTAATAACAGGCGCGTTTGTCTGTTTTCCCGTACGCAAACCAATTCCGAGAAAAGGGGTGCTTTTTTGTTCGTGCTGTATGAAATAGAGCGGTAGATGGAAATATATGATGGTTATTGCTGGTGAGAGTTTAAACTGTACGCAGAACTTTTTAGTTCAATTTTTCTGTGCCTCGACATTTTGCTAAGAGCGTATAACGATATGTTGTCGGATTAGTTGTGGTGATTGTACTCTTTGATGCATTCAAACACTATTTTAGCAGTATTGAAACCATTTCAATAGAGCGATTTGATTGAAAACTGTAATCTTTCAGTGCTTCTTATCAATCATACACTGAGTTGAGATTTATAGTGAGATTGTTGATTCACTCTGTTTTGTTATAAATGGTCGAGCTCATGCCAATCCTATTTTATAAAATTTGAATTTTTCAATCCAATTTTGAGATGGGTAGGAAAAGGTTAACAATTAAAATTAATTTTTTAATTTTAATTGTTAACCTTAAATTTTCACCTTTGAATTTTCATTCAAATTGCAATCGCCTAATTTACGTACTCAAACGATCAACAGTACAACTTCCGTGCTTCAATCTGCACTAATGAGAGGCCTTCCTTGCACTTGTGTATGCAGCAAACTTGCTGCACCCTGCCCAACAATGCCATCCATATGGGCAGAATGGGAAAAACTTCTCCTACCGATGGAAGTGAAACTAGCACGCTCTGGGTTCGTGTTGGCCGCTTTTCACATATCTGTAAAATTACTCACAAGCCGGAAGCACAGGCTGACAAACAGCAAAACGCTGGCACGGGAAAACGCTGGAAACATCCTCCCAATGTATATCCCTCTGCGCCCGAAAACGAATCGACAACTTTAAAGCGTCAAACGAGAGTTGTTGAAAAAGTCATCTCGTTAAAAGTTACTGTCGATGTAATTTCCTCCCAATTCCGTTCGGCTGCAGCTCCTGCTTCCCACCGCCAGACTGACCCACCGAGCCGGGAGGTGGAACCCTCCGGTAATGATGGTCGTTATGATTACATTTTGGCGTCGCGAACGAGCGCCATCTGACCCCGCGGCCACAGTTGGCACCTTGTTTGTCTTCTTGGGGAGTTTTTTTTACCACGCTCATTGGCAGACGTCACCACTACCGAAACCGCTCGGGATCATTATCGTCATCTTAAGGATGGGGGCCGTGCAGTATGCGTTCTGCGTTGGCGAATTTTTAAGCACTGGACGGGCGCCGCCGACGTTGACAAACAAATGATTCCAACTTTGGCTGGGTGGAATAAAAGAAAAGTTTGTCCGGCCACTCATCGAGTACCGGACGGGTACCGGAGGGTGAGTTTGCAACGAGTTTTTACCGTGGCATAATGTGCCATCATACCACAATCTCCATCTGCTGCGAGAGTTTCTCTTCAAATGAGACCGTGTCCCTTCGTTCACTAGAAGAGCGTGTTTGTGTGGTGTGAAAAATGACACCAGGCTGACAACAGACATTTCATTCAATTCGTTTTGTATTGTGATGCGGGTTTCCGGAATTGTCACAACATTAAAATTACAAGAAAAGAAACGCACACCAGCAACATTATGGGTGAAAAATTTGGGATAGAGCAATAGCTAACGTCCCATAAATGATACTAGTGATAATATCAAGGTAGCATAACTCATATCAAGTGATAAGAAACTAAGAACATAATTTTGAGAACGCTCCCTGAGACACAAACAGCATCTTCGAACGCTTTTCTTTACATCTGTTTTCTACTCCACCCATCCAATGATACTGCGTTGCGCATCCATCTAAAAGGTAAGGGTTGCTGCATAATGGAAAGCGCCGGCCGCATCCTCGCGGGAATAGCACTTTGATTAGCTATAAAAGCGACGCACATTAAAAGTAAAACTAATTTCCCAAACCAGCAACGTTCTCGAAAGGCGAATAGTAGTGCGTTCAGGGGGCGTTACTGCCGATCCCAAGAGTGTTGTGCAAAATGGTAAAGAGGTTTTACATTTTTCATGAAGCAAAACCACACACGTACAGCAAAGTAGCAAAGGCTCGCAAAGTGATGCGCAACTTCGCGATGGATTTCGAACAGGTCGAGGCAGATTGGCCAGCATCGATCTTCCCAACCGGAAGACAGTGGGGATGAACCGCATATCGCACACTGTTGAACGGGTGGCTTGATGGGTGGTTTGGGAAGTTTTGAGGTTTGCGCAGCTTCAGTGGAAGGCGAGTCAACGTACTAACCATTCCATAGCCCGGAAGCGACCGGAAATTGAAGCGTTGAAACTTAATTATGGAGAATTTGCGTTCGATTGGTAGTGTGATTTGATCCGATATGGGGATGCAGAGTGTGGAGGTACATAAATATTAACAACGATCGTGCTTAATCAGTACAATTTGAAACGCTTGATTGACAACGAATACATGCACATTTCATGAACCACAATGTAGGTTAAAGATCAGTGCCTTGTGGCAGTTGATTTCCTTTGATTTGTCCACAGAACAGGTTTTTATTGTTTATTTTTTCTTAACAAAGAGTAAATGTTTATCAGAGATGCTGTTTCATCCAGATTATGTGATAATACCAACTATCAAACAACTAGTACCAACACGTTCGTGCAAACAGTATAATGATGCGAAGTTTGTAAAGAATATTGCATACTTTTAGGCGATTATAATAGCAAGCGCTAAGCGAAAACAACTTTCCAGCAAGGTTGCTTTTAGTACCTCGCACATTAACAAATCACCAGTGACAGCATGCATTACTGTGCGTGAAATTACTGTTGAGTTTTCTGTAAGCTCACTTCCGTGTCGGATTAACCGTGCGAAGTGAACCAAAACACCGCTGAGCCTTTCACGCACTCCCTCTCTAGCCGTACCACAAATGTAGCCGAAGGAGCGGAACCTTCGGAGCTAATATTGTTGTTTGAACATTAATTGAATTATGAGTAGCAGCGGGTAAGATTAAACAGTCGCGGCTGCATGCATGGTACAGTTTATGTTTCGGATGAAAGTTGCACCGAAAACTTGCCACCAGCAAAACTGGGTACGGTGTAGCAGCAGCATCGGAGCGTAGAAGGTGGTACCACCGGTATATCAGGCGATGCCTTCACATGGTAATTAACTTCACCTGTGCGGATGTTTGGTAACAGCATATCGTCACATGCCCTGGCATCGTCGACATCGTTGTCGTCTTTCAACCAAAGTGGATGAAATTAAATTACGTTTTCGCCCTACACACACACACACACACACGGTGGGTTAGGGAGATAAATTGTACGATCCTTCAACTACTCCGTCACCCGCACGCGGCAAGACCGGCGTTAGAAAATGTAAAAGCTCACTTACAGCGCCCTCCTTCGCAGGTGTACCCTTTTGCAATGTAGTTATCAAATTACGATACCATCAACAGACATTGCTTAATTATTTAAACCACCACATAAACATCAACTTTGGCTTGTTTCACACCCGCACCTTGATGGGGCTTGATTCACGCCGCTGCTGAGGCCACTGTCGACTGTGAAAACTGTCGACAATGACGGACCGCACCTCCGTCACGGCAAGCTCGTGCTGGCGTTGTCGCGCAAATGGTAGCACACTTTCATCGCCTGATATGAATAACTTTCTTCCCTCACTGCCGTTCTCCCCCCCCCCCCCTGGAGGGATTCAACTGACTTTTTCCACTCTCTGTCCCGGGCTGCTTTAGCTCCGTTCTGTGTCATTCACTTGAAATGATTCCTGCTTTTGGTGCGCCGACAAACACACGCTACGGGTGGGAATAAAGCAACGCAAAGCACAGCTACAGCTAAGACCCCGGTAAATTAGTTAACTAACAGTGTCGGCACAGGCGAACGAGATACCACCACTCGGACGACAAAATGACGAAGATTAAAAGCGAAAGGCTTAGCCGGCTGTGGCAGCAGTGTGATATTTTAAGACCGTCCGATAACTTGCATAAGAAATGAAGGGGACGGCCCCTTGTACTTCTGCGGATGGACGGGGCACGAAAAACGGGGCGACACAAACCCCCCGGAGGAACTTTCGCAAATGTCGTACGAACAGGTAAACATCCGCAACGGCAACGACGCTCAGTCCGGAAACCATTCCGCAACAAACACCAGGCTGGCAAAAGTTCTGCTCAACTGCCAAGCCCCCGCAAACCTTCGTTCGAGCGTGCCGGGCGCAAGGCGCACCGGTAAACCGACCAAGCAGGAGCACAGATCATTTCTGTGCCAGCATTTCATTAAGACGCTCCGTTCCGGCCAACCATTGCTGCCTTCGGATGAGGGAATCTTTGCCGAAGCAGCAGCATCACCAGCTGCTGATGATGATGATGATGAGGTCCGTTTTGGGGCGCAGTTTATTCGGCCGAGATGCTGGTGCTATCGTCACCCGGCTATCATCCGGGCTCAAGCTTTGACGGAGCGCTTAATGACACGAACATCCCACCGGTTCAGAACCTTTGCAGACAGCAAAGATTACCTGTCGGGCTGCTCGAGAATCCCATGGACAGCGGGTAAGAAATCTGATCCCTCGGTGTCGTTAGAAGCTGAGCGTTGGAATGGTAGTTCCCATTCAGGGGGAGCATTTTTGGGGCCCAACATTCCACCAAACCTTCGCCTTGATGGAATGCCGGCATGAAGAGCGTTTCGTCACCAAGTGTGGGAAGTTGTTTTTTTTGTGCGTCCCTTGGCAATTGAACATTATGCTGTTTCTGATAGGATAACAGGAGGAGGAGGATAAGCTTTGCAGGATACCATCACTTGGATATGATATGTCTGCCATTACAG
This sequence comes from Anopheles melas, assembly GCA_000473525.2. NCBI lineage: Eukaryota > Metazoa > Arthropoda > Insecta > Diptera > Culicidae > Anopheles > Anopheles melas. The sequence continues at coordinate 4,414 of KI919559.1, read as the reverse complement.
TGCGGGTTTGGAGTGATTCAACAGAGATTATAGAACGAGGTTTGAGTTACTATATGCTTTCAAAGGCGAAATATGAATAAAATATCGTCATTGAGTGCTGCGAAAGCAAGCAATAAATAGAATTTCTCGTCAGTGAGGTTATTGTCAAGAAGGATGCAAAAAATAACAGTCACATCTAGGACTTCCTATTCAAGCTGAAAGAGGCAAATATTGCATTACGGCGCATTACAGCTCGCTCACCTGACCTTTGCGCAATCATTCTCCCATTGGTGCATCATTACCCCGGAACCATTGGAAACGAACCACGACTGCCCTTGCCGCGAATGCACCCTTGGCAGCTGCAAAACACTTAGAGTGCCGGCAAGAAATCGCTCTGTCCGCTCGCTTTTCTATTGTCCACCGTTGCCGGTGCAAACGAAATGCAATTATTCCGATGCGCCTGTCCGGTGCAGCCGAGCGCTAAAGTTCTTCAGCTTCGCGCCCTTGCCCAGCATCGCGCCGGATGAGCTAAAAGCATTATTAATTCGTTTCCATTTACGGCTAAATAAAGTGCAATGAAGATAATTTTCTTGTTAATTTTTTGCACCATCCGGAGCCCGGGGGCCCTGATTCTTCAACATGGGCTCACTGTGTGGGCAAAGTTTTTGCCCGTCTTTCTTATTTAACGCTCATTCTTTTAAGTGTGCCTGTGTGTGCTGTTAGTGTGTTCCCGGCGTGTTGGCGATGTGCTGATGGGTTGCAGCAATGCCTTGCTGGGAACGGGTGAGCTGCGCGAATAACCGTACACCATCCAGCAGCCAGCCAATCAGGAAACCAGGAACTCCATTGAAGCGCGAAAGGAAAGATAAAGTGAAGCGAACGCTGAGCAATGCCCCATTTTTTTGTTGTTGTGTGTGTGCTATCATGGCCCTGGCTTAAGCATTGACCTGGAAGAGGTGCACGCGGAGACAGGGGGTCGATTCTTTTCCTTCATTGCGTTTTCGCTTTTGTTATTGGTAATGGAGAAATATATTTACAAGTGTTTTTGTTTCGGCTTCTGACTTTGCCTCGGTGCTCGGAAACTTTAAAGAAGCAGCAGCCACCACCTGCCTCCCACCGCCGAGCTTCCTGCTGCAGCAAATGAGCGAAAGTTTTGAGTCAATTCAATAAAGTAAAGCGCACCGAAAGCAACTCACTTACCATGCAAGCGTTTCCGCCTTTCGAGCAGCGTGCTGCATGTAAGCGATTGTTACGCCATGGTTTCGTGTTTGAACAGTTTCGAGCGCAACCCCTTTCGTCGTAGCCTGACTTTCTTACGGCTTTCGCTGCTTCCGTTTTCGTGTTATTCGGTGTGTGTGTGTGTGAGCGTGTTTTTTTGTGTGTACTTGCTTTAGTAATACCGTTCTATCAGTTTTGAGCAAAACCAGCAAAAGAAGGAGAAACTTTTGCACCAAGCCCCGCCCCCGTCCCACAACTGGCAGGTGAAGTCTATTTGGTTAAGGAAATAACAAATTGTAAGCCGATGGGAAGCAACTTTTTGGAGCTTCAATTGTGAGAAGATATGGCAGGGGGTGAGAGGGAGAGATGAGTGGTTACCGTGGGACGTATCAAGGCCGAATCGAGGAGGGATTCCAGTGCTGCAGCAGTAGTTTTCATATTTTGCTTCGCCATTTTGGCCGGTTGGCAAACACAGCGGTACAAATTACGGTACAAAACTGCGGCTTGCTAAGGGGCTTTGCCCGACCCAGCGGAGCGAAGGAGGTTGGCGCAATAATGCCGACCTACCGTGCCGTGCTCGGTTGAAGTTTCCTTTTAACTGCATGCGCTCGCTTAAAGGAAAGTTTCTTCAGTCTTATTTTACCTTCGCCTGCGTAGCAAACAAATTTCTGGCTAGCCGGTCGCTCGTTTGAGGAAGCCGGTTCGGGGTGAAGTTTGCACTAAAATGTCCTCCCCCTACCCCCTACCCCCTTCCTTCTCACCGTGGTCGGATTGCTTGTTTCGGTAAAGTTTCAACCCACTTCAAAACAACCCACCGGAGGTGTTCTTTTGTTGTTGTTATGCTTTCGCAACAGACAGCGACAGACATAGGGATCCGAATTGCTTTCCGTTGAGATGGATTCATTGTCCTTCGGGTTCGGTGCAGGCTTTAAAAAGGTTAAGGTTTAATTGCAAAGTTTCAATACGGTGGGGAGGGGCGGACAGGAGTGACGATTGGTTTTTGGGATCTTTAAAAAATGGCGCCGTGAGTTGATTGTTTAACACGGGGAACGTTACAGTTACGGCAATGCTTGCAGCGTAGTGGTTGAGTTTTCCTTGGAAAATGTTTATGCAGTACTTTTCAAGAATTACACAAAAAGTTTTATTTCAGTATTTGTGAAGGAACATAGTTTTACATTCATTCTTTTATCCCGTTGCAGACTAAAACACGAATTTGTTGTGCGGATTGCATACGCTACTATGTATATGCTTTCCGTTGTGCATACTTTTAGGCGTAGCCACAAATTGAGTTAACTTAAATGTAGTATCAAATTCATCACTCCATGAAATTGCACTCAAATGTTATAGTTATTCTGGTTTAATTTTATGGATTGTTCACTTTCGAGCCCCCAAAACCACACAACCAGGCCTTTGTTTACTTTAGCTAAAACCCACCTAAATCTGTGGAAGAGGCTACACTACTAGTTCACAAAAATAAACCTTTTCATTCGGAAATTCGTCTGCAAATTTAAATCAAACCCTTCAACTGCCAACCATTGGACAGACGGCTGGACCATTCCGAACAACTGTTTCCATCATGCAGCGTACGATGAACTTTTTTCCCCGGCTGAGGGTTTCAAGCTAGCCAGCTGAACTACCTTTACGCTTATCGTCCCGAGTACCTGCTCAACGATGGGGAAGATACGTTTAATAATTCTCCCAAATAGATACCTACACCCCTTTTTCCAGTGGTAGCAGGGAGTGGAGGAACGGTCTCCACCACAGCAATGCGAGTGGTAGCATTTTTCCAACCATTTGAGTTTGAGCACTGGCTTCTGCTCCGTTTTACTTTCCATCCCGACCTATTGGAACTGCTGACCTCTCCACGATTCTCCAACGGTTTGGTGCTACAACCAACCAACAAGAGGTTGTTCATACTAGCTCAATCTACACAAAAAGAGAAAGAAGGAGAGCCAAACCCGCCAGTCTGTTCGTACGCGTATGCTTGATGATGATGATGCCCACTGCAAACTACCGAGCATTCCGAAACTGAAATGGCCCAGCCGTTTCTGCGACTGACGTTTGGAGCTTACACGTGTTCATCTTCCCTCTACGCGGGGCGTTTCACGGGACCTGAAGTTGAGCTTCCAGTACCAAGAAACGCACACAAATACATGGCCAAACGGTGCAGTTGAATGTATTTCATGGGGTTTCTTTTGATTGCGAGGATAGCCGCCCCATCACCACTCTCGATTTGTGTGGGCAACGCGCGTTTGGAAGCGACGCGCTTCCTGCCGGTGGTCGCACTGTCAGTGATTGATTGATCCTTTTATGCGCTGTTGGGAGTGATTCGAGCTACATCGCCCAGCTTTGATTGACCCGAATGTCTGCAGTTGTCGTACGGCGTTTTCACTACGGGTTTCGGTTGCACGAGTGCATACTAGTGCAAAGGGTTGCGTGTGAGCAAAGTAAATCTCATGAAAGCGTTGAAATTGCATTTTGCGTTTGTCCCTCTCGGGGTGCTCATTTCTGTTGGGCAGTTTCAAATCAAAAACATTAATTTGATTTATTTGTTATGTGTCTACTGGTATGTGTTAAGCTCTGTGGAGAAATTTGAACGTGTATGCTTTCGTATCTCCGTAGTTACAAAAAATGTACGAGCCACAAGCCAGCATTACGACAAGATGCGATGAAAAGTTGGACCAAGCATTAATGAAATTAAATTCAGTTAGCTACACTCGCATGCCTGCTAACAGACGATCAGCGGTTTAGAGCGTTGTCATCGGACCATTTGCCTTGAGCTAATGCTTTCAACAAACCATTTCCTCGTCCCATTCCGCTCCTTTCATGAAGGGAAGTTTGTTTCGAGGTTGAACGGTTTGTTCAATCTCCTTCCCACGGTCCCCGGCTACTGCCGGCAAGACAACCCATTTTTCCAGTGCATTCTTGCACACTTTGAAGCGGATGAAGCCGCACCTGCGTTGGTTGCTGAATGCTGGACCGTTCTCACTTCCTGCCCTCCTCTTCCCATTCCCGTTCCGATCAGCCATGAGTTTTGAATTATCTGCACCTTTTTCTCTTCATTGGTAGCAAATTGTAACACCAATGTCCCAGGAAAAGTTTGTCATCGGGAGCTTCTTGGTATTTCACACCTTGGGTCAAGAAAGGTGTGTTACCCTTCGGGGCTATTTGGTCTGCAAGTAAAGGGTAGTGTGTGTGTGTGTGTGTGTGTGTGTGT
>KI919558.1:19536-42656 GCA_000473525.2 Anopheles melas | reverse complement strand
GGCCAACGTGCCGGCGTTTTCTTGAAAAGATGCTGAAAACGATTAAAGTTGTTTAATTAAAACTAGTTTTCACCCGCCCACAACGCCACTTCCATCGGCCTGCCTGCCGCCAATGCAGGATGTTTGCCGGTGACGTCGACGCTGCCATCCCGGCTTGAAGATACACGGCCTACATCCGGCGTTGGCCGAGGAAAGGGAAAGGGAGGAGGAACTCTTATGAGAGTCCCTTTCCACCACACCTACGATTACACTCTGTGAGTGTAGTGAGCGCAGTGAGTGAGAGAGCAAGTGAGGGAATTGAAACGAAACACTTTTTCATTTTACGAACCAGCTCGTTTTAAAATAGCAAAAGTTTCTTTTCTTCTTTGACTAACTTCCGGGATGCTTTTTTTGTGAGGAGGGCGGGAAGGCTTGGATGTACAGGAGCATTGTCGCTTTCGTGTCAGCGTGGCGCGTGTTGCGCGAGGAAAGGAAGTTGATTTTATTTGCTTCCGTCGTAAATTGCCATTCATGACGCGTTTGCTGCGGTTGCTTCAGACGCAGACGCGTTGATTGATTATTGACAGTGGAAGATTTTTTCGGATGGCGTCTTTTCGCTGGCAAGTTTGCGCTGCGAGAAGCAATACCACGGCGCAATAGATTGCGGCTTTTGTGGTGCACTTTTTATTCTCTGTTAATAATGCAAAAGTTGTATCGTCATGTTTAAAGGATGAAAAAAAACCCGATGCAGACATTTTCTCTTATTAAAAAGTAACACAAGACTGTCGCCCAATCTAGCCGCAACAGAAAAAAATAATAACTTTGTTCATTTGGAAATGCCAACGTCACCGTGTAGGCAGTGTCCCGCCAGACTAGCCATTTAGCCGGAAGTGAGGGAAAATGATTCTCATAAACGAACTTCCGTGGCGCACCGACAAGTCGTCACCAATTTGTCAAATCGTCATATTTTTTTCGCCCTCCCCCTGGTGAAGTGAGCAGAATAAAAAAAAAAAACGTCCTCAAACGTCCTTCCGTCACTTTTGCCATTTTCCTTCCAGCCACGGCCGCCCGCCTGGTGAAGATGTTTGCACCTGAAGAAATTGGAAAATAGGGCACAAAGACACAGACAAAAAACACTGACCAAGAGCAAAAGTGAGGACGATTACTTCGTTATCTTGATGGAATTTAATTGGACACTGGGCCGCTGTGTACCGAATGGTGACGAGTTCCTCTGCAAATTGATAGCGCTGAAGGAACTGCAAGAGAAAGGGCAAATTGTGGCCTACGGCAATGGAAGACAACACAACGTTGAAAACTGTCCTGCTATTTTTTATTCTCCTCCTCGCCATTCCGTGTGGTGAGATGTCCAACAAGTGACAGGATGCTCATTAGCAAAAGGAAGATTAAAGGGAAGGGCCGGAGCGATCGAGTTTTAAAAGCAAAAATGTAGACGAACGTTGTGTAGAGCTTCCCCCAGTGTGTATGAGTGTGTGAATGAAATGAATGGAATTAAATGTATGTGTACCACGTAAGATATTACTAGCGAGCCAAGTTTTGATAGTGTTTCATTTGTCGCGTTTTTTTTGCAAACGATTGTCAGCGCTGGTGATTGACTGGTTGCCACACCCCATGACAGTCGTTTGTTTATGGTTTCTGTCTCTCTTCTCTCGACGAAGCAGCTACTGCTTCCTGGTGCAGGTGAAACAGTAACGGGAGAGTGCTGCTTCAAAGAGTAGGTGGGTAAAACGTGCAATATATAAGGAAAAACAGCATTAGTAAGTAGTGTAAGGATGCGATCGTGTTCGAGAAGAATGTATAGGAAGAACCACCAGGCAAACAGTAAGCAAGTAGTTTTATGTAAAACCATTCAAACGTTCCGTTTACTTACAACTAAGCTATTTATCCTTCGCCCAACTTTCTGTACAGTCAATTATAAGAAGCGGTTACGTTGGTACAACGATGCACACACACACACACACACAATTACAGCAAGTAAGAAATCGCAAGTACGGCAGGTCCCTACCGACGCCATCTCTGGCAACGATTGTCAATTCGTTTCGTGGTCTCTCTAATCTATAAGTGACATTAGTGACGTTTAGTAACTTTTGAGGTTGCGTTTGGGATGAGAACGGTGTGATGAGAAACCCGTGAAACCCCTTTTTGCTTCACCTCTAAATCCTAGCGGGCCTAAATTAGCGTTAGCGTTACTGGTAGTACAAGCGGCTGGCTGGAGCTGATGCCCGGCGGACTATACCCAGCACAAGTTCGCGGCGCAAACGAGCAAACTATCTAATCATTATATGCTGTATTTAATCATTAAGTTAGCAGAAGGTGCTAAATCCTTCCTTCACACAACAAACAAGCAATTGAATTGAAAAGAGAGAGACCGAGAGAGAGAGAGAGAGAGAGAGAGAGAGAGAGAGAGAGAGTGTAACTTCTAGTCATTCACACAAGGAAGATGTAATTTCAAACACGAACCCGCTTTCAAATGATCTCTGCAAATAACGCCCAAAAGCTTCGAAGTACGAAACAAATGCGGTAGCGCTGTAAATAGACTTCCCTATAGTGTGGAGAATGTAAAAAGTTAACGAGTAGTATGAATTTTACAAGACTTGAGCGGTTTGAGAAGCAGGGAGGAAACCATAAAACACAATTTTAAGAAAACGCATATACTCCTCCACGTGTGTGCATGGCGTTTGCGTTAGAGAAAAAAACTATCTAGTACTGTTTTCACTTATACTTTTCTCCGTTTACTAAAGCACAAGTAGAAGCTAGAACTTTAGTGCCAGTACCGTGGTATCGAAGGGGACGGGCGGGTGAACGCTTAACCGCAAGCAAATACCAAATACTCACACAGCAAACGCGAAGTGATCGCGCAACGTGCTTCATCACTTCGCAGCCAATTTTAAATCAATTTTTCTCCGGGATCATCGCTGACCAGGTTCGTGGTTCGTGGTTCGGGTTGGATGCAGAGAGTTCGATTACATTCCCAGTAGTGTTAGTAGAGCTCTCCAGATCCCGCTAGTGATAAGCAAACTGAACGCATAAGCAATTGTAAATAAGCAATATCTATACAAGTAGACGCGTGGCTGAGTGGATGAGACGAGCAAATTATAGTTATTGCAAAAAAAAGGCAAAACATCATCTTAATACGTAGTGCTACATAAATGCTATTCGTAGTGTATTGATTGATTCCTTTCCTTCTCTCTATCTCTCTTTCTCATCACATTCAATAAAAACGAAGGTATATATTTGAGCATATACACACATACACGTATATAAAACCTTGCTAAAGACAGTTATAGCAGTTTAGCAGAAAACATTCCTTATCCCGCTTGTCCTCGCCGATTGGGCCGATGCAGACTTTTTAATTGAATTCCATCGTAGAGTAGTTGTTGAAGAGGGATAGGGGAAGCGCGTGATGATGACGCAAATAAAGAAAAATATTTTTATACTGATGCAAGCAAAACAGTTTAACGTGAAACAGAGGAGCTGGAGGAAGGAAAAAAGAACAAGAATTGACAAAACAAAACCCAGTGATGTAGAACAACAAAATGCGGCGTATTGTTTCGGTTGTTTAACTTATTGTGTAAAAATTAACTTGTAAAAAAAAAGACATTTAAAAACGCCAATGACAAAACGGATTCAAACGAAAGCGAAAACTCAGATAAAAACTACAGTTTAACAGTGCGCGCGAATTGATGCGAACGTTATTGAAGCCGGAGGAAAATGACCGAGTTAGCACCGAGTTGAATAGTTGAGAATTGCAAAACCACACGAATTGCGTAGGTTTGCGTAGAGTTTCTATTACACACAAACACTCACACACCCTTACTGAATATAATATAAAACACACACACACACAGAAACACAAACACTGAAAAAAATACAAACACGACAACGCAAAACATAACATAAACAAACGCAAATATATTATATTCTATTATTATACATTGTATGATTATTATTATTATTATCATTATTATTATTACTATTATTATATTGCTGATTGATTGATTGCAATTATTGATAGTGAGCGTACGCTGAACAAAGCTAAGCGAGATAAGCAAAAACAAACAAAAACAAAAGAAAGCTCCTTCCCCACGAGTGGCCGGGAAAACATTTAAAGTGGATGAAATATAGTGAAAACATTTGAAAACGTTTATAAAAGCAAAAAACCAGCTATGTGATTGTGTGTTTTATTTGATTTTATGTTATTTTAATTTTTTGTTTGATTTTATCGATCCTTGGTTAGATTTTCCAGTACATCCAAATTGGAAAGAAACGGTTTTGGCAAAATGTAGTAAAAGAGCAAAATTAAGAAAGAAAAGACCCAATACAATGGTATTTTTATGATTAATTTGGTTCAAAATTTAAACGTCGGTAAGTAAGCGCAACGAGACGCTCAATTCATTGTTTTAAAAGGCTTCGGCACAGTTGCACGGTTTGATAAAGTGGGCGCTAGCTAGGTTGAAGTTGAATTATTGCTTTCTTTTTGTGTGTAATTTTGTAAACTCTTTTGTTGTTTTTCAATAGATTTTGGCAAAAGGTGTTGGAAGCTGTTTGCCAAATTATAAACAAATATTATCATTTCTGACGGCAGTGGTACGGTAAAAAGTTCCTCCTAGCTTGAAAGTAGAATGTAGAAAGTAATTTAACATAAAAGTTGCAAAACGTAGAAAAAAAAAGAAAAGTTTCACAATCACATGAATCGATTTGTCGCTTAGCTTCAATGCGATTTGCTTTTTACGTTTTTTTTGTATGTATCATATTTGCGCTTGTACATTTTCGGCTTTTCATACACATACATACAACACTTACAGCTACAAAACTACTCACGCATTGTAAAATATCATTCAAAAGAAGATGTAAAGTACGTTCTTTCACACAATGCATGCCTCTTTATGAACGATCACGCCGAACCTTTCATCAAGCGGGCAGAAGCGCGCTTTAATAGACGCGTTCCCATTTGCATTAAACATTCGCCGAAACGTTTCAGCCTCCCGCTCTCCAGCCATTAAACAATGCCACTAGGATCAGCCTGTACCAGCCGCGGCACACCTTCAACTACTAGATGAAGTCTTGCGCCTTGCGTTCAGCAGGTTTTTGGAGCGGTGGAGAAAGTTTTGCGCGCATCTATTATTGCAAGCTTTTAATTGTGTAGCAGAAACACACGCACACACACACGTACACGCATCATCTCTCCAAGAACTCTGCTGACAGGCACACGATATTAAAGACGTTCTTGTACCAAAGGCTGCTAATTTATGAAAGCTCTACCGAAATTGATTGACATCAGAATGGAAACGGATCTTCCCGCTGGATGGTGGCAGTTGGAAAAGCGGGCCTTTTGTTATGCTTAGACGTCGCTGTCTACTGCTTAGACGACACGCTCCCGCACACGTTTTCCCACAGGTCAGAGGGCCCTCTAACTCCTGTTCTGAAATATGAAGCTACTTAAAGTTTAGGATTAAGTAGGACGAGCAGCCGCGCTAACGTTGCATTATTGGGAAGCTATGCCCTCCCGGGAAGATGGGAAAGGATGGGATCAATTCTCGGCAGCCCGGGCAGTGGGCTCATCGTCTTTCGCTGTCTTAGTGCGGTGCCCCAAGATGAAGTCATGATTAATTGTTGATTTTGATCCTACCTCCCATCGCAGCATCGCCCTTGTGTGTGTGTGAGTTGTCTTGCGGCCTGTCTTGCACGGGAAGCCACCAAAAACCACCACCAACCAGCGTCCCGTGAATGCTTCTCGTAAGTTTCCTGAATAAATGTCGCTGCTAATTCGTATTAATTAACTGACTTCCTAAACTTCCGCTCCCGTCCGCGTGGCGTGAACCATCCTATCATTTTCCACCTCATTCACCGACTACGGATGGACGGGATCTCTCTTTCTCTCTCACTCTCTCTCTATCGTTGCTTGAACGAACACGGAGACATGGGAGCAAAAGTATTCCTCCAGACACGTGAGGCCTTTGCAGGAATGAAGGAGCGGCTGACGCTGGTTCCCCACCGGGTTTCGGTGGGTTGTTAACGAGCAGGCATCAAGCCCGGTAATTTATGTGAATTATTGATGACTCAAACATTTGTTTGTGTCGGTGCGCTCCCGTTGGTTGTGTAGCCACTCCGAGCGGGAGCGAACCGGTTCGGAAAAGTGTCCCAGCATGAAGACACTCTCGATGTTTGCGGGGCTCAGAATGTCCGTGTGTGGCGTGCGAGTGGCACCGAATCGGTAATTAATTTAGTGTTCTATTAGCTAAATACTATACCGCCGCCCACTGTCCTCTGTCCCCGGTTTGAAAATCAAAGGTGCAAAGTGTCTGTGATACATTCCAAGATACACCCCAAAAGTACCAGATCATGATTTGAGACACACGGATTGCAGAAGCGCTACACAAGAGGGTTTTGGGTGGAATAATTGGAAGAAGTCATCCCGGAGTGCAGCCTGGATTCGCTCTATAAATGTCAATTAGTTGCGTGGTTTCACCGGATGCCTCGTAAGGACTCGTTCCCCTGGAATAATCGAAGCGCGAACGCGAAGATCCCAATAGGCAGTGCGACACACCAGCACCTGTATGTATGCGGTGGTAACACTTGGAGCAACACCATCCGGAAGTGTGCGTCCATTACGCGTCCTTCCAATACATTGCTCGTGGGTCTGTTGGCTTTATCTGATCCTAGAAGGGACCACTCGAATTTGGGACGATTTTTAGCCGAACACATGTATTGCTCGTTCAGCGAGCCACAATGTGCTTTGACGATGGGGCAGACGCTGCAGACAATTTCCTATCCCGTGTCTCTTCCTCACTGTGTTTCGCGCGCCGACCGCGAACGTGCTAGGCAGTCCGTCTTCCGGTGGGAGTTGCGTTTTATTTATCGCCTCACGCTTACGCGGGCTGGTATAATTTATGAAGGTCTAGTGCTAGCGAGCTAGACCGTTTGACCGTCTGTTTTTATCGGCCCACTACACATTGCCATACTTGTTACACGTACGCGGTAATGTGCTCGCTGGAATTGCTCCTGACAAGCAACTATAGTAACGAAACGGTGGGCCGCTTTGGATTGAAGAAGGCTGGGTAGCGATGGTACAATTGTGTCATTCCAAGACGTTGGCAATACGTTTGGTCGGTTTACTATTGTGTTAGCGATTAGCGTTGATTGCACAACAACCCGTTTCTGGTACATACGTAGTTGACGATGATTTCTATTTCAGTGTGGTGTCGCTTTAACCCATTTGCAACATAGAGAGATTTAAAACAGAATTTTCATTGTTTTCTATTCTATGCACTTTGTTATAGTACTGCTCAATACTAACAGATGGCGCGTTATGCGCAGCGCATGAGTATACCAACAGCGCAATCAAAAAACCTTGATAAGCGCAACCCTGTTCTTAACCTGGTAGTAAAGTAACCCCCTCTAGAAATACACTTTATCCGCATTTCCTGCCGCATTGCTGCACTTATTCAATGCTTTTGCACAGTAAAATAATGTATGAACTCCTTACCCTGTGCAAAACTTCTTCCATAATTATAGATATTTAAACATTTAATGCACCCGTACCCCTAATTTTGCCGAACGCTGCTTGCATTCTACTCGAGAGCACTCCGTTGTGTAAACTTCTTCAAAAACTCATCAGCAGACACTTCCTATCCTATCTCTTTCACATGTATTCACACACACACACACACATACTCACGCCCTGAAGAACAATTTTCGAACAAGGATCAAACTTTATCTCCCTGCACTCATGCACTCCCACACCTTACCCCGCCCTACCCGCACCGTAAGGGCCGAAACGAGCAATCAAATTTCACTTCTGCAGCCACTAATCATCGCCAAACTGCAGACAAAGTGCAATTTAATCCACCGTCCACTGCACCACTCCGCGCGGCCCGGGTTTTCCCCCTTGCCAACTGCATTTTCCTGTCTGTTTTTTTTTTTTGCGGGCCCAACACTGCTAGCGACGAACCGCGGGAATGCACTCCGATACCTATAGCTATCGATTGGTTTAACGCTCGAGAGGATATTTTGTGGTACATTTTCTGCAAATCCGCAGCGCTCAACACACACACACATGCACGCGAATGGCGAATGATGGGGCGGTGTAGGAAGGTTGCAGTTGCAACGAGCCAAGCACGCCGCATGCATCTGCAATGAGCACATTTGCCGTTGGCGGCGCAATTGGAAGGGTGGAAGCATGGAACATCAAGGCACACACATACACACACGTCTCTCGACAACCTGCTTTCGAGTTGGAGCCAAAAAGTGGAAGTGCAACCGTGTGCCAAAAACGCCATTGTGCTGCCTCACTTGCCCCATACCTCACCCCCCCCCCCCTTCCCTTGCCTGCCCCGTGGGTTTGGCGGGAATGAGCGCGCACCTTTTTCCGGGACATGGTCGCTCGATCCTTGACAGAAGGTGCCGGAATCACGGAATCGAAACAACAACACCCACCCACAAGAAGAAGAAGAAGCAGAAGAGCAAGAACGAGAAGGGAGGGAGAGAAAAAACGCAGAAAGCCAATCAAAACGATATATTGGATTGGCAAGAGGTGAGAAGGGTTTTGGGGGCGTAGTAGAGATAGGAGTGGAGAGGGGAGGGGGGGGGGCAGTGCGGTAAAGAAACTTAAAACAATGCCAACTACGGAAGGATTTAAGGATACTCCCAATTGGCAGTGGATGAGTTGCAAGCGTTGCCTCCTCGAGTGGATATTGGAGTAAACTTGTTCGGGGTTCATGGAATGCTGTCGGGCAACGGTGATGGAGGGGTGGGTGAATGAGGGAGAAGGCGGCTTTCACAAGATGGCTGACCGCAAACGGATAGAGAGCACTGGACGACTGCAACCAGCACGCAGGTGGCGGTCGCGCGACCGGAAAAGCAGGTAAATTGCCGGAAGTGCAGGTGTTTCTTGCGATGCACCACGAGCGGGCGGAATTAGGTCTTGCGTATTTATTGGTGGTCGAAATCGAATGGCCAGAAGATGGGTCGCATTATTATTCAACGTGCTAATTTGATCGGAAAATGTAGAGCAATGAGCATTATAATTTTAAGAAAAGGGGAAGATAAATAATTTATGTAGAATGATGTATGTATTTTGAATTTTAGACACACAATTTATTAAGTTTTTCCCCATGTTGCGCAAGCCTCTTCAACCACTAACCAATAGTTTTTATTGAAATAAAACCATATTTTTTTAATAAATTTTTGATAAAATTGAAAAAAGAGGTTCTTAAATCGGGAGAGCCATGCAAAAGTATATGGAAAATAGTTACATTTTTCTTTAATTTTGAAGTTAATAACAAAATTGCACTTATCCAATGGCATCAAACGGCTGAGTGAGACTGAATAGATTCCAAATTTCCTCTTTATTTTGTTCTATTTTCATCAAAAAAGTAAATAATCAAATTTACAATCTTACTTAGCTCAAATTTGATCATTTGATTTCGTTTTCGTACATTCACTAGCCCCCATAAACTTTCATAACAGATGTATCTTAATTTACCCAATGTACCTATAATTGCCACTTTCCTAACCTCAAAATCAAAGCCCACCAAAGCACGCCTTCGCGCTCGTCTCGTTCAGCAACACATCCGCCAACGTCCAGTAAACCAACCAGGACAATAGTAATTAAACCAATCGACAACCGTTCGCCGAGGTTTGCCTTCGGCGCATGCAGGAAGGATGCATCTAATCCTGCCGTTCGCGCTTGGGTCGAGAATCGCTGGCCAGGCTTTGCGGAAGAAGCAACTGCTTTCGAGAGCCCCAAGCTCGCACCACCGGTATTGAAGTGGATTGTTTAAGCACGTTCAGGGGTGCAGTAATGCTTTCTGCTCATACACTGCTTCTGTACGCACACACACACACACACGGACACAATTAGAGAGAAATGCAGCGAAGGTGGTAGAACGATAGTTTATCGTGTTTCGCAACGTGCAAGATGCAAGGCACAGCAAACAAAAAAAAACTACTGCAACGAAGCGAAGATAATCTTGTGCGGCTTCGCGATCAGCGCTAACGCACGGGCTTCCAAACCAATAAAGTGCTTCACATTCACAAAGGTGCTGATGAATTGGTTTGTTTATGTGCGCACGGGAGCCTCAAGACGCAATCACGAAAGCAGTTTGCCGCTGGTGTGGGTTCTGGTGCTACTGGCCGCCAAAGCTTAAGAGATTTCGATCACAACGACCACCGACACCACCACCACCAGCCCGCAGCTAATTTATTAATTCTTCCAGGCGAAATTATCTTGAAAATTTATCAAACCCAGCTGCTTGTGCGTTCGATCCTACAAAACAGTGCACACACGGCACCCAAGCAGACGACAGGCAAACATTGCATTTGCACTGCAGCACCGATTTGCACCGTACTTCAATGCACCCCCGGAACGTGCAAATAGAGGAGATTAATTTGCATATGCACTGGGCACCATCGACTTCGAGGTCGGTCGCAAAAGCGTTACGCTGAGTGGGTTCCCGTTCGCACCCACCAAGTAAAGCGATACGCCCGGGTACGGGAGGCTTATGCACGTGCTGCTGCACAGTTTCTTCACCACAGGCAGGCTAGAGCGTCACTGGCTCACGCGGCTTTTGCATTAACAAATGGTTTCGATTCAATGAACCACCTACGCCATGGTGCGTTTTGCCGCCCATGGGCCATTGTTTGCCACCCGAACGGTGCAGCCCGAGACGAAAGAGTGGTGGGCTATGCGGGCTAGCCCGACGGGAGTCACTTTCGGAAATTGTTTGTAATTAATATAACTGATTTATGAACCGAGATCAATCGTGCACCGTGGTGCCGCCGACTCACTGCTAAATCGACCGCGGTGCAACCGGTGCATTCGTGCTGCAGGCTGCAACGGCAGTGAAAGTGAATTGTGCCAATGGGGCGAGCTTAAGCGGTTCGTTTTGTGTTTGAATGCTTTATCAGCAGAGGGATGGGAAGGGTGAACAGTTTTACAAGTGCTGTAAAACGATGTTTTGTGTTGGTATGTTGTAGCTGAGCTTAGTATTATGGCTTGAGGTGATGAGGTTTATGCGTTGCAGCTATTGCTTTAAAACGGAGAAGCAATTTTATATGAATTTCAACTTAAAAGGTATACTCTTTGTTCGCTTTATTGTACAGACACCACAAAAGGGCTTATTTTTTGGCTAATTTTACTACCACCAGCCCCCCGATTTGTTCATTTTGTACCCTTTCACTTTTCACTCGCTGCAAGTGAATTGTTTTGATTGATTTATGAATAAGATATGTGAACGTTTCTGGGCGGGCAAAAGTGGGATTAAACATCACCCACCTCTCTCTACCCGCTGCTCCTGCAGGTGCCCTCAAACTACCCATAACGCTGTCTCTTGCTATTATTTTACCATTTAACGTCACAAATGACCTCCGCCAAACCCTCGCTCACACTGACAGTTTGTCAGAAAAACCGACAGCCGAGTCCCGCGCATCCCCATGCACACTTGCATTCGGTGCATCTTTACACCAAAAAAAAACCTTCCTCCCGTCCCTCCCTTCCGTTGTGTGTGTGTCAATGTGGAGCGTGTTTTTGGAAAACTCCTCGCACATCCCAATCGTTGTGACTGGCGCGCGAGCGCGCTCAGCTCGAATCAGCTCGTGCTGTTTGATGGACAGAATTTTCATTAGTTGCTGCAACCGGAAAACCGGGTGGAAGATGGGGAAGTAGTTGGTTGGATCATGCAGTACCACATTTGGCGGTGCCAGTGCCCGTTGGACCAGTTAGTTGGCGAATGATTGATGTCGTAATTCGACTTTGGAATATTTCGTTTGTCATGTTGCACTTTTTGTCTGATTGGTGGAGAGATCGGGGGAAACGAATCGATCCACTCTCACGTTCTTTTTTTTTTTTTTTGCTCTATAATTTACTCGTGTATCTGGTATGGGTATGAACTTGTCAGCCAGTAGAATAATGGACGTAAAATATGTTATTTTGTGTGGTTTTGCTGTTAATTGCAACACATTACTGTGTAGTTAATGGGCAGACAATGCAAAACAACAAAACAAAGAAACTCAATTTACTGTTTATTTTATATTTGTTTTGTAAATTTGCCTCTGTACAGTGAGGCATCATGGAACGAAATGAGACAGCATGTAACTGGATACAATGTGTAAAATAATTGACTTTTTTAAACAAACTAATGCCTGATTTTATTTAAAACACCACAAACTTGTTTGGAGGACATCACAAACCATGACATTGAAGGTAAAACTTCCCGTAGGACCCTCATCCAAACCATCTTTCACTACCAATACCTTTCCAAATTTCAGCGCTCATGCATTCCCACAATGGATCAATTTTCCAACGTCACGCCGTTCGATTCCTACGACCGATATCGAACCCGAAAACGAGCCCTCTCATTTCCGGCTCTAATAAACGT
Organism: Anopheles melas; assembly: GCA_000473525.2. Lineage (NCBI taxonomy): Eukaryota > Metazoa > Arthropoda > Insecta > Diptera > Culicidae > Anopheles > Anopheles melas. The sequence continues at coordinate 30,282 of KI919558.1, read as the reverse complement.
AGGGAACCCGAAAGGGTGTAAATTTCATTACCCAAAACACGGTGCGGTAAAAGGGTGACGTGTATCGGCCTAGGAACGAGAATGCATAAAGTAGAACACGTCAAACAACACCTTTGGTGGTGGCAATTACAGATGGAATCTATAGGAATGGCTTTTTCCTTCCTGAACCCCCCCCCCTCCCACAAACACCTTGCAGCAAACGTTACCAGGCACAACACAAGGTGTATCGTAAAATCATGCTTTCAGCCTTCTGATTAGCCGAACTTTAATGTCACTCTTGAACGGAGAGGGTCATCAGAAAGATGGATCCATGGACCATCTGTTCCAACAGCCTATCCACACACACACACACAAGTAAATCAACGCCGGTTTGTGTGTCTAGTTATTTTTTCCGAAACACCATAAAACCTGCCTCTCCCTCTCTGTACGCTATCTTGCCCATTTTCATCACTTGCCAAACCCCGAAAAAGGAATCACGCACAAATGACAGTGGCGGCTTCGCTTATCTCGATGAAACGCGAACACATTTCTTCGATTTTCACCATATCGAAGAGACTGTTGATTCCAATGCATTGTGGGAAATGAAGGGAGAGGAGAGAGGTAGAGAGAAAGCACTTTAATTTTTCTACGGCACCACACAAACACTGAAGACACACGCTCACGAGATGACACGATAGATAGGACACGATTGGCTCTACCTCGTTCGGGTTGACATGACCGCGTCAACATAGGCACATGAAAAAAGCAGTGGCAGTGAACAGAAAGGGTCGAACCTGTTTAACCGGTTTCCAGCGCTTCCGGCCCAAAAAACCACTTGACGCGGGGCTGGCCACGGTGATGGAAACAGTGACAAATATAAACAACGCCATGCGTGCGGCGTGTGTGATTTAACAGCTCAAACCCATTCCGAGGCTATTTTACTCCGGGACGGGATCATATCAGGATCCTTCGATTTTGGAGGGTCGAGGTTTTTTTTTGTATGCTTGTTTTGAGGGAGTGCCACCATTGGCGAAGGTTTGGCCGAATCGCAACAGGGCGTGAAATCAAGTTAAAGGATCAATGCCTTTTCCGATTTGCGCCTTGGCGGGGAGGTTGTTTCAGGCTGATTAAATTTGAAGCAGTGAGTTGATCGGTGACAATTCAGCACCATCGGCTGGTTTGAAAAATGGAACACAAAAAATAGGATAAAAATCGCAAATATCAATCAATTTCTTTGGTTATATTTTCTTAGTTGAGACTTTTTTGAAATATTGTCGTTTAAATGTATACTTTATTTACATTAGACATATATAATAAACATGAAAATGTACTCATTTGCTGCATTTTACGTAAATGTCTTGTTGCGTCTTTAAACACGACCAATTTAAAGCTTTTTTGACATTTTTTTTTAATGTGATAATTTAGCAGAAAGACCCCCAATTCCAAAAGCAAAACAAAAAACACAAAATCAGCTCCACAGCATAAAGCAGATTTTGAAAGTCTCCTACAGCCAACAAAAAAACACACTCGCAAACGACTACAACCCAGAAGAAAGCAGCGCCAGCATGCCGATAGACAGATTATAGACAAACCATCCCAACCCCGGTGGGGGAACAGGCACCCAAAGCCTGGCAATTGCAATGCTGGCAACGGTTCTGAGAGGGATTTAGCCGCTCGAAGAAGAAGCAGCAGCAAAAAATTTAGCTGCTGGCGACAGAAACATTTCGTTGTTTTCCCATCGCTTCCGATTCATCAAGCAGATGAGTGTATGTGTGTGTGTGTGTTTGTGTGAGAGTGAGCGTTTTTTCGTTCCCATTTCACTTTCTTGGGACACTTTTCGACTGATTTCCGCACTTACGGAAAGCATTCGGCTTCCGCACTTAATCCGACTGGTGCGGGCTTGCGTATCCTAGAATGTTTCCTTTTACTTCGGATGGAATGTAAAAAAAAGCACCCAACTAGCATGTGTGGGTGTATGTGAGCGTAAAACAAAGAGAAACGAAGCGAACAGAAAAGGTGCTTATTACACACAAGCCCGGCCCGGTGGATTATGGTGAACGGTGAAAGCAATCTGCTCGAGAACGACTCTGTCGGCTTGGTGCATGGAGGCGCCCAGTAGCTCACGAGTTTTAGGCGCTTCACCATGTGCACGCCGCAGTAGGCTTTGCTAAGCGTGGAAAAGTACAAAAGGGATACGTTTGTACAGTAAAGGACAAAAACGAGAGACATAAAACATGAAGCGAAAGAGAGAATGAAACAGCTTCAAAGCATCAAAGACGCAGGAACGCTGTTACTCAGCCGAGTGGCTCAGGGTTTTTCCTTCTGCTGTTTCATTTAATTCACAAATCAGATGAGTGGTTGGTGCCGCCGCCCCCGCCCCGCAAGAATTCGTTTACTCCGCCGACCCGTGCTAACCTCCAGGCAAACCGTAATCAACAGTTTACTAAATCAACGCCACGGTCTTACCAATGCTACCGCACGATGCGTTCCAGTCTGTTGCTCCTGGAGTGTTGTTCGCTGATGTCGACAGATTTTCGGTAGAAGGCAATTTTTTTCTTTCTCCTTCTCTCTCTCTCTCTCTCTCTCTCTCTCTCTCTCTCTCTCTCTCTCTCTCTATTTCTCTTATTCACTCTCCAACAACCTTCTTGAAAAGGCCGATTAGCGCCGAGCCTTGGACCCTTGGAGTGGAACTATAAATGAAAAAACAACACTCCACTCCAGTGTTCGCGCATTGTGTCTAGCATCGATTGCCCGGGCACTTGCGGCACCCCGGAGTACCCTGGGATCCGTAGTCGGATGACGGAAAATTAAAACCAATGTCTCGAATAAATCATAAACACACTCTAATTAATCAGCACTGGGTGCGAGGGGAGCACAGAAAGCGCGCGCGAGAGAGAGAGAGAGAGAGAGGACGAATGAAAGCAGAATAAAAACAACAAGAACGGTGAGAGAAAATCCAACCCACCCTCGCGCCACGTTTGGCCTCAATGCGCAAGGAATTTCGTGGACGACTGAAGCTTGATTGTTTTCACTTTCCCGCTGGCTTTTCCGTATTTTTTGTATCATTACCTCCTCCCCCCTACAACTCCAAGTGAAACCGATTCCAAACAGCGCAGCGTACAGAACAGATCGACTCAGCAGCACCACCACCACCCCCACCACCAGTTCGGGATAAAAGCGTGCTACTAATTTAATTCCACCGGCACAGTGTCTGCGAGTCTGCATGTTGCTTCTGAACGGCGAAGAAACAGATTCCGTCTCAGATTGGTCTCATTAATTACTACCGCTTGCGTTCGCCGGTTGCCCGGTGTCTTGGGTGCGCTCGCGTGGATTTATGAAGATTAAACATGAAGCACAACAACAACAACGAGCCTGAAGCCAGCTGCCATAAGGACGCGGGATGGATATTTGTGATAACGATACGCCTCCCTCCCTCCTATGATTGCAACTCACCCACGACAGCGAAATTGACAGCTGTTTTGCATAGTCGGTCGGTGGCTGGAATGGTTGGACTGGCTTTGGTGGAATAGTGGGAGAGTGGGCCTAAAGGAGTTGGTCATTTACGGGATGTGCTTGGTCGGTCGGTCGGTCGGTCGGGTGGAGTTTGAGATGAGTGATTTATTTGCCACCCGACGCCGCCCGGGCTGACTAATCAACCGCAGCCCACCTCGCCCAAGCTGTCCAGCAGCAGATGGATCGCCTGCGGTTTTGGTTGTGGTGAAAGCAGTATTGCCTACCAGCGCTGGGATAGGGTTGTTGCAGGAGCGTTTGATTGAATTTTACCAAGAAAAGGCACTTAACAAAGTGGGTTTTAAATGCTTAAACACACTTACCGTTTGGAAAATTAATACTCTATCCTTCATTCGACGTGAAAAGGATAGTAAAATTGCTCTTTAAAACAAAGCAAATTGTGGAAAAACTGCATTCTCCAAAAAAAGAAAACCAGAAGTGAAATTCAGGACACACACACACACACACACACACACACAAAAAGAGCAACTGACAACAGTAACGGTATTGCAATGCGAAACAAAGCACCCGATAATACATCCAATTGACATGCGATCCAATTGCAATAATGAAACCAATGCGATGCCGACCCTCACTCATCCAATGAGCGCGTTTGAAATGATGCCATCCCGGCCATCACGGTCGCTGGAAGCAGGATCAATGCAACAAACAACAGTGACAACAACAACAAAAACAATTCTTTCCAACCATACATATCTCCGTGTGTGTGTGTGTGTGTGTGTACTCGGAAAAGGACAAGAACGAAGCTGCTCAATCATGCAGCAATCGCTCAATCATGCGTCATACAGACACGCCGTTGTACCGCATTTCCAGCATTTAGTGAAACAATTCAAACAAAATTCATCCAGCCCAAGGGTGGGAGTGATTGAGCTGATTGGTTAATTGAAGCCAGATCAGTGCAATGCAATGCAGGAAAGCAGGGGCAGAAAGCGAAGTGGTGTAAAAAGCATGCAGTCAAAACTGCATTCCTCCAACCGGGGACGAATGCGGTGGAAAAGGGATGCGATGCCAGCGAGGCGAGACAAACGGAGGTTAATTGCAGTCGATGGAATTTTTATCGAAACTCTCCACCATGTGCAGCTCCGTGACGTGTATCGATGTGTTTATTGTTTCGTTTGAAGCGTGTTAAAAATTGAAATTTAATTAACTACAGTTGCTTACCTGGGTTGGTGCAGTTTGGGGTGGATGGAGTGCTGGAGGGTGTACTGGAATCGGTTTTTAAAGATCAATCGAAGCAACAAAAAAAAGAATCATCAATTGGCGCGTAGCGCGATACGAGCATGGGAGCAGGTCGAGCAAGTGTGCAGCCGTTGAGCGATGGCAATTTAAATTGCTTCAATTTTAAATTCAAACAACGCATGACTGATTCAACCCTAAAAATGCATTGATCGATGTATCATAACGCCTTGCATGCGGGGATGTTAAAATATTTATTCAATTTTCTTCCTACAAAAAAACACACACACAGTCTTCACTAAATCGTCGATTTCAATCCAACTGTAATGAAGTATTAAAATAGAACCTATCACCGATCCCAGCTGCCTAATACCTGTGTACATTACTGGCTACTGTCTTTTCTTTTTCTGGCTGGGTAAAACCACAAACCACTTATCGACATCACAATCGGTCAACGGTCGGAAATCGATTGTTGCTCCTTCGAAGACGGAACCCAATGCTTCGAAACGCTCCACCACAAGTCGTGTATCGTTTTTACCAACCATTTCCAACGCTCGAACGCTCCTACACGCCGTGTCAAAGGTGCTTTTGCTGTGTGCGACTATTTGATTAGTGGAAGCGACCAACGACGGCCGCCCGAAAACGGAACCAAACACACCAAAAATATGCTCACACACACACACACACACTGGCTAAAGGGCATCCGCTACAGGGAGCGGATATGGTGTGGGAATAAAAATAAAATTTGATTTAATGTTTGATTATTTGATGGATGGCGTGTTGGGCGCAACGATTTCGACGAATTTTCGTGCGCACATTTTGGGTTCGGTTAAGAAAATGGCCTCCCTCGCTCCAACCCCCAAAAAATGACGAAAGGACGCAACAAACGCAATCCGTATCAGCTCAACAAATGGAAGCTAATCGTTTATTGGTGTGAAATACGTTGGGGCTTGTTTTTTTTTCTTCTTCTTGCTTTTCCCATTATGGTGCAACCGAAAACAAATCGAAATTTCGGCCGTGGTCGTGAAACAATAAACAGTGAGTGACCATTATCACAGGAAACCACATTAACATTGTGGTGTGTTTGTTTCGAAAACAGTTAGCATTTGTTAGCGGTGAATGGGTTCGCTCCTCAACTCGCAGCAGTCTAATTGGGAGATCCATCTCGACCCGGATCGGCTGTAAAGATTTTCTATCGCTTGTACCAATTATGCTGAACACGGCACTAGCTCGTTGAAAGGGAGCAATCATGTGACAAGGTTACAATTCGAACACAGATTAATGAAAAAAGCACACTTTTATAAGCTGATGAAAAGTACTATTGAGTGCAAATTAGTGTGATAATCCTTCATCCTTTCATTTGAACCTTGTACGAAAGATGATTTTTCACTAAAAATATGCTTGTGTGAAAGACAAAATGCTGTAGAAATGAAGTATATGAAGCTAGTTCAGATAACATAGGTCTTCCTTTGCAAACTGCAAACACTTATCTAATAAAAATTAATGAACTTGTATAATAAGGACAAGCAATAAATCATGTAGAACAGTGATCTAAGAACATAAAACCGATGCAATTTAAAGAACCAAGTTAAATTAATTTTGGGGATGTTCTTTACTTTAAAATACGTATCAATCGCAATAATTAATTTAATCACAATATTTATTTAATATTGAATGTTTATTTCAATGTTAAAGATTTTTTTTAAATATAAAGACTATTGTAAAAAGAGCATTAGAATAACTAACAACTACAATCATCATTTGTGTGTTACGCCATAATTTTGCGCATTAAACATATTATCCTTACCAAGAGCAATGAAATAACCATCGTTTCATTCATCCCCCCAACGATAACGATAAATGAAGTGAAGCGGAAGCAAAATGCAATATTAGCGTAAGCCCAATATAGAGATAAGCTAACGAATGTCTTCAAACGAATAGCAATATTTTTTCTTTTTATTATAAGCACTTCCGGCACTTCCTCCGTCTGCCTTCGCACGATAACGACGGGTGGATGGGCTTAGGAAGCTTGAAAAAAAAACAATTTTTCGACAGAAATAAGCAATAACGCAGCACGGAGCAAGCGCGAAACGGTTGGACACGGAATCAAACGCAACGAAGGCTTGAAGCGCAACTTGAACGGCGGCGTAGATGGAGTAGATTCTCAACAAAATTAAATCACCACAGATGCACTCAAAATACAGAAAAATGCAAAAGAAGAGGAAAAAAAGTAAAACATTCAAATGATGATTGAGAATAGTTCTCTCTCACTTTAAACAATATAAAACACAGTAAACAGTAAAATGGACAGCTGGCAAAGGCAAACAGCAAACAGTACTGCCTGCAGCTCGAACGACAATCGAGACGGAGATGAAATGAGGATGAAAATCCATCACCGATTTGCAAAACTCTTCCACCATTCGCCCGGCGGGACGAATAAAAGCACCAAAACCAATCGGATGAGGCGAGTGATGAAGCTTGAAGCAAAAAAAAAATAGCCAACCTTCCTAGAAACCATCATCCCCCGGAGCTCGGTGCTCTGTGCTCGAGTTGACGAGATCATACGATTAGCTAATGAATAAATCCAATAAAAATTTGCACCCTTCGTCGTGTCGGCTCTCCCGGTCGCGGGCGCAAACATTTGCGATAATTACGATTTTATAAATATTTATCAACCAATTCACCCTGGAGCCCCCCCTCGGTTCAAACCGTGCCAGAGCGCTGAGCGGCTGTCAGGCGTACGAAACAACATCCATCAGCTCGGTCGCGTTTGCGTATTGGCCGAGGCCGGTCGAGCCAGTCAAATAAACCAATTAATCGTCCCATTCCGCGGCTAAACGCGACTCCGCCACTGTCATTCTTTTCTTCTCTCTCTCTCATCCATTCCTTCACGTTTTATGATTTCGCGGCTGGCCGCTGGGTGGAGAGGGATTTGATGAGCTAGCTTGTGCATGGCAGCCTAAAGCGCAGGGCGGCGACTGGGGGCGCGCGAGATCGAGCCTGACAGCACACGCCGCACAGCAAATTAGTGCCCATAATCAGGGAGCTATAATTCATAACATTTTTTGAAACGAACAAAGATTACACTCGCAAATGTGTGTGTATTTTTCCCACTCCTTTTTTGTTGTATTACAACTATCCACCACCCTTCGGCCGTCTCATCGACGGCCATTAAATGGAGGGAATGACAGCTAGCAATTCAAGCCAATAGTTAGCGTGGCAGTTTATGCATGGTGCTGCGGGGATGGGGTTTTATGGTTTTATGGGACTAATCCACCGTTGCCACCGTTCGGCTTTTGCTTGTAAGATGTGTCGCCGGGGACGATTACTCATGTTAATTTTTTGTTGCTTCTAATTTATGCCTTCCCGCTTTGGCGGATCCCTAAGGAAGCGGCAGTTGTTTGACGTTGTGTTGTGGAGGGTTAAATTGCTTCCGCAAACTATGCAATCCGCATTCAGTTATTTGCCTAGCAACGGGTTGCTAACGTGTCATGTGGCTCTCTCAGTTGTGCTGTTTTTTGTTTAAGTCAAATACTTAAGCAGAAAAAAAAATCATTTATTTGTGAAACAATTGAAACAAATGTGCCTTCAAATCAATTGGAGACTTTTGGAAATCACCACTCCCTCCCCAAGCGACTGACCCGGATGCTGAATGCTTGATGTTGTCTAATCATACTAATTAGCTCCTTGCAGTTGATTGCACTTTGCAGCTGTCACGCCACGCCACTAAACCAGCCAGACCGTGCCGACCGGCCCGAATCAGACCGGCCCATACGGGATGTGATGTATGCTTAACTTTTTATCACTGTCCCCATTTAACATCGCTTGCTAAATTGTGTTATTGACTGTGATGTGTCATAAGCGAGCCTAAAAGATGACCAGTGGCAGCCTACTTGGGCTTGGGGAAGCGGCCACCCAGAAGGCGTTGCCGTTGGTATTATAATTATACCGTCGTTCAGTTAATCGCTCCAAAGCACAAACGATGCATTAGGATTTTATTGGCTCACAATCAAGCGCACCATGTGTTCTTCCAGCAAGAAGAACGACCACGGCACAGTGTGTCCGGTTTTATTGTGCTATGAGCGAAAACATAATTATCACAGCTTCGAATTGATTAAAGAACGGTTGTGGATGGGTGAAACAGGACCAGAGTTGGGGGGGGGGGGGCGGAGGTGCGTTTGTCTTCGCTATACATTGCTATTTTCTAAAGTGCGACCTATTGGTTACTGGCTGCCTGGCATGCAAAATACTGTCCTGCTGCCAATCCGGGACGGGGATAATTTCGCTAATGATAGCTCTGCCGCACCTATCATTTTCCACCTGATGGATCGATTCGAGCATCCCAGGCCACCCCAACCACCGGATCAGATGGCAGCTGACAACGATTCCGTGTGTGACAGCCGGTTACAACTTTAAACGCTGTCAATGAAAGATAGCAACCGTGTGCATTGTGACACATGACGCTTTCGGTATACGTGTAGCGTCTGCATTATAGATCAATGTACCTGATTGCGAACGAAGTGCAGTTCGTGCGGGGGGAGGCAGGAGAAGAGTTTTGCAAATCGAGTGAGCTACATTTTAAAGTGCAAAGTGGCAGTTGATGGGTGAAAAGAAGAGAAATAAAAAAAATCATTCGAGGCAGAGCAGTTAGAACAAGAAAAATTAACAATAAATTTAACTTGGACAAACACTTGGTTGAACTCGTAGTTGTAGCACAGCTCGGCAAAAACATGTATTCAAATTACAGTTTACAGCATAGAAAATAAGAAACAAGCATTTGTGATTAAACAACAAAAATTCGATAAACAAAATGAATAACAAATTATAACGAAACGGAAACAATTTTAGCACATCTTAACAAAACCAGAAGAAACGCTCAAATCAATTCAAACTGTCAATTGCCAGCAATCAAAGCAATAAATAAACTGTGTCTAATTTTTAATGGAAACAAGAGCAATAAATGGTGCAATTTACATCGAAACGAAAGGAAATATCGCCTTCGAAAAAAATACAACTACCAACGTATGACAACGAATTCACGAGGCAACGTAAAATTCAAACGTAAGCAATTTCTACGCCGCAATGAATCCGTTTCCAGTCCAACCGTTTTCGCGGTGGCCGCCGTGCTGCAGTGAACCATAAAAATGTCGAAATGTATCGAAAAGCAATAAAACCCTAGCATGTAAGTGAATCGTCCTCGTGTCGTGTGTCACACCACCGACCGAACGAAAGCAATTAAGTAAGATACGTAGCAATACATTTATACATGAATATATATATAAAGCTCATAGCAGATAAGAAGCCAGTAGCCGAAGAAGAAAGTGGCGAATATTATGATTAGTGATAGGCGATTTAGAAACATATATGCAGGCCCGCGTACACCCGCGGATTTCCGAACAATCCGAGCAGTAACGATGGTGATGGTTGATAGTAGAAATGGATAAGATTTTTAATGAGCGGCCACAAAATATTTCATCACCAGTGTCGCCACATGCCGCCCGTAGGGGTGGCCCCAGCGATACACGCTGTAGATAAATCAGCATTTTATTTCTCAGCATTCTCGTTTATGGGTTTGCATGCAGGGCCAGGCTCGGGTGCCGATTTTACTCCCCCCTTTGCCCTATGCCGATATGGTAATTCATTACGAAGGCAGGCTATTCGTTCATTTCTTCCACTCTTTCTGTATCTTGTGTTTATGCGAGTGTTTTGTTTTGTCATTTTACTGCCACACGGTGACTTTGGATTTAGCGATTTTCCCACTCTCTTAATGAGTCGTAGTAGTAGTAGTAGCAGTAGCGACAGCATGGGTTGATTGAGTGATCGTTTAGTGAAAATCCACTCCACAAACAAGGGCCGGACGGGGGCAAAAAAACCTGGGGGGGGGGTGGACGGTATAAATCAGTGTTGGCTTTTGGGGTACCTCTCTAGCCCGCCGGCGAACATAAATTATTATGATGAAAAGCGCCTCGTGTGCCCTGCCGCATTGCCAGCGGGCGCATTATTTTGCTGCGGCATGTCACTCTCTCTCCCTTTCTCTTTCGTTACGCACCGATTGTCACT
>KI919558.1:0-17484 GCA_000473525.2 Anopheles melas | reverse complement strand
ATCTGTATACAGAGTAGACTGCAATTACTTCTGCTTTATTCTCCAGAAGTGATTGACCGCAAGAAATTTAACCAATATAATCTTCCTAATAGTGAATTCGTCCACTTTTGCCACGTTTACTATTAGCCGTTTTTTTGTAAACACTTTTTCATGAAACTGTCAAAAGCGAGATGAAAATGGCAACCTAGCAACGGGCTTTGCATCGACCTGTACTCCTTAATAGATCTTGCAACAAGCCTTCATTTCAGCCTGTCACTGGAACAATGTTTATCATCCGGGTTGTATCCATTTGATAATTACGTTCCGCCATATTGGATATCGCCATTTGTTTACAAAAAAGATGCATTATAAAAACATTGTATTTTATTTTTATCTGTTTGAAATAGGGTTTAATTCTTTAGCTAAACAAAATAATATCGTATCAAACAGTTTTCGACATTTCTAGACAAAGCTCATTGTTGTGAGCTCATTCGTGAGCTAACCTGAGTTTGACGTATGAAGTGTTGACATGTTTTCAGTCACCAAGTGTCAAATTCAATTTGAACAAGCAGGCTATTATCGTAAAACCTCTCATTTTCGAGAACATGCTGGAAAAATGTCAGTACATTATAAAATGAACTTAACAATATTTAGGAAATTGTTTCCAGTCTTAATTTCATTCCTGTCCTTCAGAATGTTGCTATGTTTCGTCTATATGAACGCGAGAAAACTATCTTCATTTTATTTTATATTCACAGTTAAATTAAATCCTTCCTTCTTGCTCAATCACGAGCTAATCGTTTTAAATGACTCGATTTGCTTGATCCTTCCAGCGATTCCGACACCAAATTGCAAACGACCCCACAGAAACACAACTTCCAATCCAGTGTATTGATTTTTTCCCCCCTAATGGCCAGCGTGTATAGGCGGCCTGCTGTACCCTTCATTGAAAATGAAACAAATTTTCAATTAATATTAAACAACCTCTCGAAGAACAGCCATGCTTTGCTGCCTAGCCTTGCCCGGGTATGCGTTTTTGTCGATGCCGATCCCATTCCCAGGAAACGAATTAAATCAAGTTCCACCCGTACGCCATCCGGGGGGGGGGGGGGGGGAAGAAAGAAGACCCACCAGTCCTCCCCGAAAAGGATTACCACTTGGTTACTTCCCGGGCAGTAAAAGCAAAACCAGAGCTACAAACAATACCAAAAAAACACACAATCTACCTGTTAAAACGACCCCGTTGAAGGTTTGGCTGGGTGTGTTTTTCAGTATCAAGGGTTCTGGAATTTCAACCTCACTCACAAGCCGCCACCACCACTGCCGTCTTGATAATGCAGGCGACACACAAAATCAATCACGTCGTGAAGGGTTACTGGGAGTGATTTTCTAGTCCCCTTTCTATTTGCCCACTAGCTTCCCCTTCCAGATAAGGGTTTGCGCTACAAACGGCCATTCCTTTGATGCCAGTCCAGTGCCGTTGTTACTCCCCCGCCCCCTTCAAAGGGAATTGCAGCAATTTTTCACGATAATCCAAGAATGTTTGAAGTCACCTGGGCAGTGTGTGGGTCCGACTGCACGGCTTCGGCCGGACTTCATTATGCAAGTCGCCAAGTAGCCCACTCACAAACCGGAGTGGTAACAAGTAGCACCAATCAATTCAGAATACCTTCTCAAGGCAAACAATTGGAGCAGTTTTACTTTCACCTGGGAAAGGGTCCCGTCCACTGTCCCCTGTTTTTGTGTGTGAGTCCCTTTTGCTTCACCATTAATTAGTGTACACTTGGGATGGGGAAATCTTTTACAACTCCCTTTCAAACGACACCCAAACATTTGGACATCTTTTTTACTGCCTGTTCGTATCTGGGCGTTGTACTTGCGACCGAGCTCCAATTGACAGTTTTACGAAACTCACAACCTCCTCCAAAAGACCCGTGAGAATGCTCTGCTCAGGTGTTGTCCACCTTTCACTCAAGTGTAACCTACTCCCTATCTTTCGTTTGTAATGCTTTCTTACACCCCCCCCCCCCCCCCCATTTAGTACCGACGTTCACCCGCTCCAAGAGTTTCGATAAGAGAAGTTGTTCCTTTTGGTGGTTATTAATTTGTTTTACGTTCTTAATCGACCGTTTCATTCCCCAAAATGGCCTGCACGGCGTCTGTTTGCTTTGAGCTTTCAGGCAAAAACGTTACTAATTCCGTAAGCACCGCCAACAACAGAAACCAACCAATTTACGTACGGTGTCTTGGTATCGTGAGGTTTAGCAAAAGCATTGCTCCCTCTCCGGAGGGAATGAAAGAGAGAATGGCTTCAAGTGCAGCTCGGGCTGCGAAGCTAGGCAGCATAAAACTTAACGACATCAAAACCCCATCGCCGTGCCATCGCCGTGCCACAACCACCAGCGCTAGCAGTATCGAAAGTGTTGAAGAGCAGCAACAGAACGCAATAACAACGTCAGCGAGCTTCACTCAACTACAAACCCCCTGTCCCTCGCCGGCTCATAAATAGCTCAGCAATGCGGTGGAAAGTTATTTTGCTTTTGCTGTTGCCCCTCTGTGCTGTTACCCAGCACGATTGAGTCGGTGGAAGGATTTGGCCGTTGTTAGGGATGAGGGAAACAAAAATCCTCCTGGATTTGTTTAGTGCTCAAAAGGGAAGGCAAGTGGCGGTGGGCGTGCGAGAGATAGGCGGAATTTATTAATAAAACCCAGCCCACTGCCCAGTGTGAGCTAGCTGGCAGGGAATGTTTTGCATTTCGGTAGGTCCTTCAGCGACCTAACGCGGGCTCTGCAGTGAAGTATTAATTTCGGCTCCTAAAACAGCAACAGTGGATGAGGGAAAAACAAAAAAAAAACGCAACGTGAACGCAAAACGAGGAAAAATTATAACTAAACCTACACTAATTACCGACAATCACACGACCATTTTTCGGCCGACGTTTGCTTTCCTGCTGGGTGATTATAAGAAAGCCTCCTTCAGGCTTAGCTGGTTAGGGCAAGAACGCTTTAGGAGGTTTGGGTGTGCGTAGTCTTTCTAGTTCTAGGCCTACAGCTTTTTTTCTCCTCCATAATGAAGGATTAGCTCGCCGATCAACAGGATTTATGTGACATGTCGTGAAATGGAAATGGGCTCCTTTCGCTGTTGCTGCCGGTATTCGTTTTCAGCATCGCTTCAGAATTGTGATAGAAATGCGTGCGGAATAGCTTTTGCTGCAATGGGCTTAAGCTACCCTTAAAAAAAGCTCTATTATTACCATAGTGTGGTTCTTTCCCTCGAACAAATCAATCACCAGAATGCCGACAGCTTGCTCGTTAACGGGGAAAAGACAAGTTGCCAAATCTCTTGCGCACGGTGGAAACTTTTGCAATGAGCCTTTCTTGTTTTTGCAAGGTGAAGCAGCTTTTTTCTTCAACCTGTTTGAACAATGCAATTCTGAAATACGGAAAATTTCTTTCACATCCCTGCACATCAGCTCCCTTTTCTCTCTGTTGATAATGCATTTGTTTTAATCTACAATTTTAATTCCACCAGCAGCTGAAAAATTCCTTCTCACTATCAGCGTTCCGCTCTCGCTCGCTCGCCGTGCCCGCGCCTTACAATGATTTGCACCGGGTGAAGATTTGCGCCTTTTGAAGGATTAATTAAAATGCTGCTGGAAAATATGAAAATCACTCATTCCAGCAGCGTGAAGAGAGTGGGGTGTCCCAGTCCCGTTGACGGCAATGTAATGTCGTAGCTCTACATGCTTGCAAGCGCATCTGGCTCCGAAGGGAAACGGGTTAGGAGGGGTGAAACTTTCATCTGTTTTTCAGGCATTCAATTGCAGATGCTGTACTTTCTACACAAACAAGGAGTTTGACAAGGGATTGTGCCGTTTGGAATGGGAAGATAAGAAGGTGAACATCTTTACCGCACATTCGAGGCAATAGGGAGAACGGAAGGTGTTTTTTTTTTGTCGCTGGAAGTAATTTTTAATTACACTACTGCAGAACAATGTTTTCATTTCATTTAGTGTTTCAGTGGAAATAAAGAATAAAAATAGCAAAACAATAATGTAAAATTTTTATTTTTCATTATCTAAAAATTGATTTAAGCTTCCTTTGGCGACTGTACAGTACGCCCCTACTGTCAGCACTTTTTCTCAGAATGTCAATCAAAAGTGTCTGATTAGGGCTAACAGATGAATGCAATGATACAAGAAAAACCCACTCGCACCCTTCGTAAAGGTCACTGATTGGAGATTTGCTTTAATTCAAAGACATTAACTCCCCAATTTTAAGGGCGCGCTAGCTTGCCCGTTTCTCCAGCATTTCAAGCAAAGTTTCTCCTCGACCTGTTTTATATAAAAAAAAACAAGCAAATAACAAAAAGCAAAAAGTAAGACGACAGTGTTGTGCGTTGAATGAGCAGTGTCCGGCTCAACGGGAAACACCGATAAAGTAAGCAGCAAACGCAACAAAAACAAAACAAAGCGAACACAAGGCGTATAACTTGAGTGACGGGAATTAATAGGAAAGTATAAATCACTCAAAACCGTTCTCGTTTCCTCCCCCGGCTGATGATTAAAACGGAACGGTACAAGAATGGAAAAGAAAAGCGATAAGAATGAAAAAGAAACAACACTTTGTCCAGCATCTTGTAGCATCGAGCGTTTGCATTTAATTTGTGTCTCAAAACCTTAAGGAACGAAGGAAAACCATCGGGACGACGGTACGGGGCTGTGCGGGGCAATTTTTGCTGTTAATTAGTAGTGGAACTTGACTTTGTGTTTTCATTTTTCCTTCATTTTGCGCTATAAATTGGAGCTGCTTTTCAAACGGTCCATTTTTACCATTCTTAACCACATTATAGAAGTGGAAAACGGGAGGATGAAAAATTAACACTAAACCAACAAAACAACAAAACAAGCACTGAAACTTGCTTATCAAGTTAAAAACGAACGGAAAGAATGTAAGCAATATAAACAAATGAAACAAAATCATGTTAAACTAATTAAGGAAGATGAAAAGAAAGGGAAAACAAAAAGAAAATCAAACAGAGAACGAGCAAATTGATAAGAAATGTTTCTTTGTAGCCCAGAGTCGATCAGAGTTTTGCTATATTATGTTGCATTACAGCACATTACTGGTAAAATTATATTTCATTTCTGTAAATGATGCATTTGAAGAATGTAAAAGTAGTAAGAAAACGATTTTTGGGAAAGTTTTTAATAATTTCGTGTGTGCTAAAAACGCCTTTCTGGGTTAAACCTGTGCTTTCTGTAACTTAGAAGCAAACGTTTGTTCCCTCTAACGATCGACTATAAGAAAAACTTAATTCCAATGCCAGCCAGCAAACGCGTGACCAGTTTTGTACTCTGCCATTCCCGAAAGACCCTACACAGAGTAGAATACACAACAAACATAAACAAACAAAAAAAAGCAGAATGTAGCGCACACTAGGTGCGTGGTTTGAGAGTATTTAAGTTATTTTGTAACTTTTAGAATGTTTTAGCAAAAATAATAAAGAAAACAAAGTAACAAACGTAGAACCATGCATAGAGTGAAACGACACGGGAGTTATGTTTGAGTGTAGAAACTATCCGAAACTGGCTTAAGTTAGGTAAGTTTTAAGTTTACAATGCTTCAACGATCATTTTGTTATGCAGTATGCATGCAACATTTCAAATAATCAAACACTGCCTTTTGTCTCTTCATTCTATTCCTTTACAGCACTAGGCTTACCCATTTGTGAAATGTCGTTTCCATTCTTACTCTGCGTACTCTTTCAAATGTTCCCATATCACATGCCGTGTCATGGGGCTGCAACAAACCAACAAACTAACGGGATGTAATTTTCCATTTTCAATTATTGTGTAATAGCAAAACCGATACCTATCATCAGCGTTCCATCAATTCCAACTCCTCCAAACAGCACACCCTCAGCACCTTTAGCTTAAGCTCCTCGTTTCGGTGTCCCAGTGTGCTTACCGCCCGGTGTGTTTATCTTTGTGCCTGGGAGAAGAAAAAAACGCATCGAACGAATCGAGCCACGGAGGGAAGATAATATAATCCCTGCACTATGTCGGTCATTATCTTCCCCCGGTCTGTTCGTGTGTGTGTGTTTGTCTGCAAGTGCAACAAGCCAGTCTGCCTACCATCCCGATCGCATGATTCCATTATACCATTCCGTACACGATTATTGATTGATTGTTAATCATCAGCCGGTCGGGCGAATGACGCACCTTTTTTTCCTTTCCCACTTTGCCTCTCTGGACACTCTGGTCGACCCACAAGCAGGCCAAATTACCTTCATCGGCAGGGAAAATTAGCTGGAAAAGAGCAACAATTTACTTGCCCGCTGGTACGACTGTACCGATGCATGCATTTCCATGCATCCGGCGGACGAACGGGATGCAGCCGGGAAAGTGGAGAGTGAAATTCAAACGTTTCACTAGCGCTAGGCTCCCACCAATGCTACCCGGGAAGACGAATGTTTGTCCTTCGATCGCAGGTTCGATGCCGCAGGTTGGCGCATTGATTAGGCCTTGCTATCTCGCTTTCTCTCCCTTGCTGTAAACCACTGGTGCTCCATTTCTATGGACATTCGTGGAATCCCATTACCGATTGATTTATTTTCTTTCAATAATTCCGATTGTTCTATTTTTCATCGCGAACCGTACCGAAGACAATTGATTGTCAATAAGTGCACTTCCTTGAATGCATTTCACACTTGGTTTAGTCGGTTGGTTTGCAGCTGCTGCTGATTATATCCTTCGCGTACTGGAAATCGTTCGCATTAAGAGTTAAACGGTTTAGGGATAGAAAATCGATTGCATACAGGTTGAAAAGAGTGTGTGTGTTTTTTAATTGATTTTTTCATAATATTTAATTGCTTTATTGAGAACTTATTACGGTTTAATTGCTTATTCCTTATCTTTCAGGGGCTGTCTATAGTTTGTTAAATAAGTAATTATACTGTTGATAACTACTATAAAAAAGAGAATTGAAAGCGCAGTATTTGTTTTTATAACGTAATTCGCTGCAATGATCGAAATCTAATGATCTCAACCTTATTATTTTGTTGTTCTAGATTGTGCTCCATCTCGAATGTGTAATTCAAACTAACACAAATCGAGTTAGTTGTAAATTACATTACAAAAAAGGTAGTAAATCCACTTCACTCTTCATTTACGACGAATGAAGCTCCTTCCCATACCGCTCCTGTACGCTCCGTCCACAAATTCCAGCTTAACAAAATCTTCAAATTACCGTGTGCTCATTAGAGAAGAAACTTTCATCTACTCGTGTTTCATACATTCCAGCCCAGCGCCTGTAACTAAAACACAAAATTAACTAACACACACACACACACCCGCTCGTACCCTACCATTACCGGACCGGTTTCTTAATTATCTCGTTTTACGAACCAGCGCTGCAACCAACGTGCTCGTACTGTTTTGCAAACCACCCGTGACCAAGCAAGCAGCATCCTTTTCAATGGTGATGGATTTTTCTTTTATATTTTTTCTTCTCTCTTTTTTGGGTGCATTTGCCATCCCCATTGCTGGTACGCAGTCCTCATCT
Organism: Anopheles melas; assembly: GCA_000473525.2. NCBI lineage: Eukaryota > Metazoa > Arthropoda > Insecta > Diptera > Culicidae > Anopheles > Anopheles melas. The sequence continues at coordinate 9,939 of KI919558.1, read as the reverse complement.
CCCGTGCATAAAATTGGACGTGAATAGTACCGGCGCTGGTGTTGAATACTTCATCTGCAGAGTCATCATCGTCGATGTAAACTGAACAACGCTGCTGCCCATCCACATCATCATCATCATGATCACCGCTCCCGGTTGTCGGTACGACGACGAAGCATCAATGCGTCCGGTGGCCATTAGTGCTATTTAGTGCATTTGGTGCCCCTTTTAAAATTTGATCTAATTCTTCATACCCTCGGCTGCTCCACGACTGCTGTCTACCTTTAGCTCTTCCCCCTTTCGCTCGCAATTTTTACGACCACTTCCAGTTGGACCAATTTTTGCGCTCGCAGTGACAGCGGTGGCTATTTCGGTGGCCAAATGACTGCTTTTTGAGCAGCCCAAATGAGATGACGTTTGTATAAATTTACATACTTAATTTTAATTGACTAAACGCTTGCTGTTTCGTCGCACTCGCATGTCAACGTGACGCACGCAGAGCGATGGAAATGAACATGTTCAGTGTCCATCAGGTGATCTATCGTTCCGTTTTTCTGGCCTGTGTTTATATTTTAAAAGTGAAAAGCTTCACCAAACTCAACCATAAGAGCAAGGGCGGGATGGGTGGATGGATTGTCGGGTAAGGAAATGGGGGAAAACCTCATGCAGGGAGGTGGGGAAGCAACTAATGGAGGTTGTTATCTCAGGGATAGAATCACCGTGGTGAGCGTGATTCCGGAAGCCCATTGGACGGTGAGCGTGGACGTGACAGAAATAATTTACGATCAACTCACAAATGCAAACAACATGTGACCGTGCTACTGGTTGTATAGGCTGCTGACTCGGAGATGAGTGTATGAGGAAGTTTGTAAGCATTGGCTAACTTTAGCTCAATTTGGAATTTGTTGCGTGCCTGTTGGTTTGGAGTTTGGTTTTGGTTTATGAATGCGAAATTTAATAATACACAAATTTGTTTATCTTGCGCACGTGAATGGTTACCCACAGATGGGTTATAAGCGCAATGATGCTTTATAGCATAGAATTAGATTAGCTAACCATCCGAACTTTCTAAACAAATCTGGCATGTTGAAGTTCAAAGTTACAAAATTATCCAATATTCTCGTACAGTTTTAATCACGTTCAGTTTTATGAAACTTTATACCACTAAAATGATATTACGTTTCAAAACAGAAACTTCAATAGAAGCTGAAACAGTTTCAACTTGAAATAATTACTTCAAACATTCAGTAATCATCGATATCATGACATCAAAACTGAAATTACTCTAAACAAACAGCCCGTGAACACGATGCAATCCTCAATCAATAACAATCACGCCCCAAACACCAACGGTATGCCATGTAACGGGAATTAAACAATGATGACGATAACATGTTTATTGCGAAATAACATGATACAGGCAAATCCTCCAGTAGCACTATATTCCACCAGTACGTCCAGACAATGCACCGCCCATTCAAACTCGCACAACCGGGCAAGATCACCAACGAACGCATCAAAACATCGAAGCAAAAAGGGAACCAGGGGAGGGAGAAAATTGTAGAATGAAAACTCGGCTGGCACTCAATTTATTTCTTGTCCTTTGAAATGCACATTCCTTGCCACCCTCAGCTGCGATGGCTGGGGGCCAGGGGGCCAACCTGTTTGCTCTCGATTGCTTTGTCAACAGTTGTTGCAACCAAGCCGGTAGAAGGTGGAAAAATGTCTCCATATTCATCGTAGATTGTCCGTAGAAACCGCATGACCACCTTCCGCTCGAAACACACACACACACACACACACAGTGTGCACGATCGATTGAATGCGTCCCGAGGAACTCGTGCGAACAAACGGCCAACGGGTCTGGTAGTAGATGGGAAATGAGGTGAGCAGCATCGTCACATTATACAGCCAACACCAGCAACCATCAAACGCAATGTCTGTGTGTGTCCTTTAAGGACGACGTCATCTTACAACGTCGCTCGGTCAGACGCAAACCTCGATACATAACGACGTACGGCTCTCTTATTGAATATGTGCATCGATAAGCAGCTGCTAACCGAAACCGTTTCTTGTATAAATTTTCAATTTCTTCCCATGCTGTGCCGAAGTCCACAGCGGGCAAGGTCCTGTCCTCGGTCAAGACGACAGCTAACGATGGACTTTGCTGTATTTGGTTGAACGGTGGGCGGTGGAGTGAAGCATGATGCTGACGCTGCCTGACTTTCGTGCTACCATGCTACGAAGCTGCATGCATGAACGCCCGTTAATTGTTTCTTTTTATTAAGGTAAACGCTACAAGGTAAACTTTAATCGACGGTAGGAGAATTGAATCAATGATACTTTTAATAGACATCGTTTAGCAGGATTAGTTCGATTTTTTGTGGGTTTTTTTTTAGATTTACTGTTCACTAATTAATACATTTCAAGCAACCCTTCTTGAGACAATAAAGGCAAAACACAATTTAGTCTCATCTCTTTTGTTATCTTTAAGAATCTTCCTCTACCACAATTCTTTACCCCGGAAACTATCGAAATCTCTTCCGGCACACGAACCATCCCCGAAAGTAAAGCATAAACCTTCCGGCTTAATTAAAACGCTTACCAACGATGTCCTTATCATGTCATAATCATTATGTAGAAAAGGAGACCGGTTCCGACAGTCCCTCACTCCAATACCATCCCATCATAAGGGGTGGTCGTTTAGAGCTTGTAAAGTACAGCTCGACATTTGGGTACGGCAGTCACCTTCTTCTCTGCCCTCGGTGTGATGTGTTCATTTTCGGGCAAAAGCAGTTTTTTGGGCACAAGATTCTTTAACACGGATGGTTTGAGCATGGTTTGTGTCTGCTGCGAACATGGGGACGATTATGCAGTGCAAGATGTGGTTTGCATGTTCGCCGTAGGTACGCCCCCGTGTGAAGTGAACAAGATTATCTTTATGTTTAACAGACTGCTTGCATTAACACGTGTGCTGCAGCACGCAGTCATTAGGTTGTAGTTTTAGGGCTCATCTGAACAGTTGAAATCTGTTCATATGAACTTAAATATAACAAAATTCTTTTAAAAAAATGAACAAAAAACGATGTGTTTAAAATCTCTGTTTTATACCAACTAAAACAAGTTATTGTAAGACATATCATCATAACAAAGTCTTCGTTTTGCTCCATCCGTGAAGCTCTATATTCTGTTTGAAACAAAAACTGTCACCATGGAGGCAAACGGCCTCCATAGCTTTACCATTCGAATTTCTCTTCCGCCTATTGGAAGTGAATGGAAGCTTGCTGAAGAAGTGTATAAAGATTCTAAATACACCCAAAGACACTCGTGCACACGTCCGAGTTTTATCCGAACATGAAAAGGGACGTACAGGACCAGTCTCACAAAGGAAGAAAAAAAACACGCCCTCTTTGTGGGATGCCAAAAGCAAACCCGCAAACGGTGCCAACCAGTGGCCCAAAAACAACGACCAAGATGACCAAGCACCGTGCTGGACTTCCGGTCTAAAAGCCGGCACAGGCACAGCTCCTGTTTCACAAAAGACATTTATCCCTGCTCGTTCTTATTTACACACGTTTGAGGTGAATAGAGCGCCTCGCTTCACTCTTACCCCGTTCGAAGCGCCGACCGTCAAGCCCGTCAAGAGATATGTACCCTCTATTGGGCTTTCATTTTTCCGTTTCCAACGTTCTCTATACGATTGCCGATGGGAAAAGTGAATATGAGCATGATGTTAATCTTTCCCTTCTAAGTCGATCGCTCCTTGGCACAGGGTTTCAGCAAACCTTCCTGCTGCTGTAAGCTTTCTTCCTTCATCAACACTAAAAGGATGTTTATCAAGGGCAGCTGCAGTCTGATGTGTTATCCTTTGCGCGTCTTGAAGATGGTTTCGCCCCGACCCCCGAGGGCCAGCGACACAGAGTGCGGGAAGAACAAACAAGTATCAACATGTTTCCTTCCACCCAAGTGGAGTTTTCTATCTCTCTTCCTCTCTTTATCACCCTGTCAACTGGGTTGTGCTTGTGATGAGGTTGTGTAAAAGATAATTTTCATTAAAATAATACGTCATGTCTGTGAACACAGCCAGACAGCTCCCTGGTGGAACGCCAACACCGTCAACAGACGGGATGAGATGACGAGGGAAGATTTTAAAGAGCAGAAGTGTTTTTCAACCCACCAGGAACGGTTCCGTGTAAAGAAATTAAGGTTGCTGTGTCTAGCGGACAGTAACAAGTGTATTGAAGCCCAAAGTGAGACAGCAAGGGTTACAGAAAGTCATGCTCATTTTTGCATTTTTGGTTGTTAAATAGTCGGAATGAGATACTTGTTGCATCTTGAACACGGACGAAAAGAACTTTGGACTACTCGTTGTCACATTAAAAACATGGAACTTTTAGTGCCTGGTTTTTAGCAACTCAAACAAATTTCTCAAGATTCATAGTTGCGAAACCGAGACTAGAGACTCGTCCGTTTTCCTCTATAATAATCGATACAAAACTTCATACTCACTGCAAAGACTTCTACCGACACATTCTTCCAAGGTGATGGTAAGCTTGGAATAAAACGACATTTATTTGCAGCTCGGTTCAATGTTCCCAGAAACGTCCCTAGACACGTATGATACAAGATAACGAAGTTTGTTCGGCAGGACTTGTTGAATTCTCTCTCCCCTCTCCACCGCTCACGACAAATTGATGGACTGCTGGACAAATATTGACATCTGATCATACGGTTGGTGCACTTCATTTAATACCCATTGCACTATTTACGTTGCTTCAACGTGCAAGTAACATGCAGCTCCTAGGAATTACTTTTACAAAGAAACTTCCACCCATCATGCTTTTCTACATTTTCCATCGTGACAGAACACATGATACCTGGAATCTTCTACACAGGACTATCACCGAACCATCCATTGGTCAAACGAATGCGTTGACTATCGTCCCTTTCAGCGTCCAGCTAGCAACAAGCGCTGTAAAGTGAAATGTTTGGTATCTTCGGTCGATATCTCTAACTTCCCCCACTCTTAGCAATGCAAACGCTCAATCGAACGGTTTTTCTCTAACTACATTACACAAAAACGCACAACGGGAGGGAATGAGTGGTTGAGTGTGTGTAAAAAGGTAAAGTAATGTGCATGTACGCTCTCTGTGCTGGTGAAGGATGATTCATCTTGTGCAAAACGAAGTGAAAGTTTGCTAAGCTCTTAATAGTCTAAATGAATTACTGTCGAGTGTGGAAACGATCCCATACCGATGCAGCATAACTTTCCCCTGGGCAGGGTTGTAAAAACGGAAACATGCAGATGAGTCTTGCAGGGCGTAAAAAGTACGAGCTCTTATGCTCCTTTAGCTGTAGGGTTTGGTCAATATTACTAAAACTACTTTCAATGTCGGTGGTCAACGGTAAGACAGTAGGTAAGGTTTGGTGCGCTATGCACACGGAAATCACTACAACTCCCCCCAAAGGCCAGTTGTAATGTTGCTCTGTGTACTTCAATTATGTGAGCAAGGTATGTTTGTGAGTTCTGGGCAACTTTTTCCTCAATCTGCGAGAACACTGGTAAGATTACATTGTTCTTCAATTAGAACAATACTTATAATATACAGATTTATAGCATTGCAATCAAAACCAATAACATATTCCACGTCCAGCATTCCAGTGTAAGCTAATGAGCATAGCACAGTAACGTGGCAACGCTAAAAATAAACCCTTCAGCATGTTGCAGTCGCCGTCCAATCGAATCGACCATTCTCCGGCTTCCAGGAAATCGCCGGAAAGGCTGCATTACTTCCTCAAGCACCAGCAAAGCGGAATGGTGCAATAATCTGCATTCGACTAATTGCTTTCGGGTGCACTTTACAGTCATTTGATTGTATCCGTTTGCTGGTTTCCCGTTCCCAGCTTCTCTCCAGTTTCATCCTCTTGCCTACCTAGCGTTAATTGTTGCCACTATGCAGAAGAAGCCTTCGAGGAAACAGGAACCCTCCATTTAGGTTCGACGTAGAAAGCCGGCTGACCTGTCGCGTGGTGGAGGGAACGAGCACACGATACGATAATCCTCCCCCGGGGGTTTATGGCACTGACCGATGGAGAGTTCAGTCCGACCTCGGACAGAGATTGACAGCCACCAGCAAAGCGGACGACCTGGACGACACACACACACACACCGGTATTGCGTTGTTGTCAAGGGATTTGGCAACTTCACAATCGCAACATCGAATGCATCGCTGCACTGTCATGCTGCAGTGATGGGCTGCTGGCCGCTGCCACGAAACGATGAATGATTTATGAATTATTCCCGGTGATAAATTTGCTCCGCCATTGCACGACAAGCCCAAAAACTCGGGCAATCTAGGGAAAAGCGACCGTCCAGCCCGAAATAGATCCCGGCCCGTTCCCAGACACGGGCACGAGATTGTTGATTGTTTAATTGATACAATTAATTAATCTTAAGCACAAAAGCTTGTTGCATATTGCCTGTGGGAGCTGCTGGTGATGATGAAGCAAAAGGTTTGCTGCAGTTTGCAGTCACACTCGTTGCACACGCCCCGTCGAATGGCTTTGCACCCCGAGACCCGAGGTTAAAGACGGACCAAACAACATCAAACACCCCGTGGGTGGATAGAATGGATCTTCCCAAATGATGCACTTTTGATGCAGAAACATCAGTGCGGTGATTGTGAATAGTTTCCTCCAGTCGCAACTGTGCATTTTCTGGTGACAATCTCCTTCATCTCCACGCGCTGGAATTTGGATGGTTCACCGGAGGGTCTAATGGTAACGTTTGGCACACCTATGAGCTGTTTGATCGGCCCAGAGAGGTGCAGTACGGGATTTGCGAGAGGTGCTGGACGATGTTTGCCGCATTATAATTCTACAGTGATGGATTACACTGGTAGGAATGTAAATGTAAATGCCATCCGTATGCAAGTTGAATCAGTCACTCGGTTTGCACCATGCGAGTGCCCAGCGAGGTTCAAGAATGCATAATTTATATCCGCCCATCGTTTTGATTGTAGCGGACGAGATGCTCTCCTCTAAAGTGCTTTCGTTGTGAACCATGGGTCCTTATCAATTTGTGTCAGTTTGGGTTGAAATTCATGAATGATTGGCTACAAATGAGCAACTGCACGTGTGGTAAACCGCAAAGATGGACACTTCAATTGTTCATCAATAGAAGGCAACTGGTTTCTCTCGATTTTAATGGTTATTTTTTATTGTTGAGCTCAAATAGTAGCTTGTATTAAAGTTCTAAATGAAAAATGTCATTTTTGAAATTATTAATATTACAAACATAATGTTAAATTGCTTCAATATAAACGACTTAAAATATTTTTTTATAACTGTTGTCCTAAATTATAATCAATTGTAACGTCCTAAATTGCGATGCAGTTCCAAAACCATCACACCATCAATCGACAGCTACTTACGCCTCTGCACAACGATCTTGTGAGCAACAATTTGTGGTCAATCAGAACCGAGTTTGTCGCAGTGGAGAGATACACACACAAGCGTCCCGAGCACCATCCATCCGAACCCGATTAAAGTTAAGTCCGGTGTAGCTGTCAGTTAAACACACACACCCATACCTACCCTTGAACCCCTAAACGGTCGAACTTCAGCACAACTCGCGGCAGTCGATGTGGCAAAAACCACAAATTGTAAATTGAAAATATGGTTATTGCTACCCAACGTGCGGGCAGTACTCCACATGCCAACGGGTTACCAATGCAGATGATCTTACGGTGCTCCGGTGTGGTCACCTCCAGATTGCATTGATGCTATGTGAAAATGTCACTGTCGATTCCTGCTGAGAAACAGTCGTGGTGCCCTTCCCACGGGCAAGGGCCCGACATAATGGGATTGCCCAAATGCGTCCGCAGCAGAACCGACGGACCAGAAGCATCAAAGGGCGCTTGGCGAGTTGACCGAAACCTTACACACTCACACACTCATCCACCCACCCACCCAACGCAACGTGTACATTTCATTGAACACTTTCCGAATGCGCGTCAATATGCAATTGATGCATTCATTAGTGCAACTGACGACCGTTTTCGGTGTTCAGCTTTCGAATGCGGTGGCCTAAACCGCAGCCACCTCAAAGCAAGCCACAGCGCAGTGCGGTCACGTGCGCATTGTGCTGTGCGGGGTTGTTTAGCCAAGACCGGTCCCTGGCTAGACGGACGATAAAGTATGGACACATACACACACACATGCACACAAGCGCTCACACCAATTCACACAAACAGACGTATGGTAATTAATGTGAGGCTAATACTGTCGGTCGGTGGTTGTGATCGAGGTGATGGAGGGATTTTTACATTTGTTGCTTCTGGAGAGCTTGGATATGAGAAGGTTTTCAGGACTGAAAGAAGCACAAAGTTGGAATGGTTATGTTAACTTACTTAAGTATGATAAACCATTAATTGCCGACGGATATGATAATTTCTACACTTTGGAAAATTTGGAACTTTATAGAAATAAACTTCAGATGAGAGCATCATTACGCGGTGCATTTGATTGCTTTTCCATGATATTGACCATTTGGCGGATAGAGGTGAGTACCTCTGATTCAGATTCATGGATCTACGATAATCTTTGAAATGAACTAAACCGATTCGAAAGAATTTGAATCCCTACAGATTCGCGAATTTCCAAATATTCATGAATGGCTCAAGATCATGATGAAATGATTTATAGAGACTAGATATTCAGAATAACAAATTCATTTTTTAATATTTTAACTTCTTCTTCTTCTTCTTTTTCTTTGGTACAACAAACTCTGAGTTGATGACTGTTGCAGTAGACTGGCCCAATGTTTTAACTGATTTGTGATAAATTCTATAATACAACAGCCTGTAAAGTCTGTAACTAGAAAATAGATGTTAACAAGAATATTCAACGAGAAAAATTCAAATGAAATAATAATAAGTCATGATGATTTCAAACTCCATGAAAATATGTGTCTAACTTGAACACTGTAGTTTTGTAAAACGCATTAGTGTATATCATATTTAAACTATAATATGTTCAATTATTGATAGAACCTCTCTCTCTATTTGGCATAAACGTCCTACGCGGGCATTACATTTCACAAATTGTTGCCATTTAGTAAAAAAAAACTGATAGCAATGAAACTTGAATTGGTGCCTTAGCCACAAACATTTTAACCTTATTTAGTGGCAACGACTCTATCTCACCGTTCTGTTCTCAATTAATAGTCCCCTAAAAACGACAGTTTCAAAGCAAAAACCCCACCATTCGACAGCTTCTGTAACTAATAGAACAACAGTTTAAGCATGATCATCATCCATTTCGTTGATAGACACATGCAGGACCGCAAACAAAATGTCACATGCACAAAAACGCCGCCTGCACAAATTCTACCACTCGCTCAGCCAGCTCCAGTAATTAATCCGTTCGGTCGAAATCGCGCAACATGTTTGCAATGAATCGAAGCAGAAAATCGGCCCCAGCCGAACGTCTACGATGGAGAAGTGGTCGCGCGCAACAAAAAAAAAATACTGCACATAGTACAAGTCCTTTCACGCAGTGCAAGCAGAAAACGGAATAAAACAAACAACAAACTACCCCGACAAATTGCTAGCAGATGCACCAGTGGGAAGCGAATGGAAACGCCTGGTACGGGCATGCATTCATTCACATACAACTGGGGTTTTTTTTTGTGTATGTGTGTCTTCCCATCCCATGTACGTACGCACGAAACGGTGCGTTCAAAGTAGCCGTTCTCTAATTCTCCACCGTACTGTGACTGATTGGATTGGATTGTGCTGAAGTGCACACACACACACACACACACATACAGGCACACGAAAACGTGCGGCGCCGAATTTGTGCCCGCATCCCGGAATGCCATCGAACAGAGGGCGATACTCTCCTGAAAATCTGCTCCATTCTTCACTCCACAGCATCGCACCGCAAACTGGCTTGATG
>KI919557.1:19986-45313 GCA_000473525.2 Anopheles melas | reverse complement strand
GGTTCCAAAGTCGACACCGGAAATCTTCTGAGCAGGATATATCTCTTCTCATTTCTCTGCCTTAACAATAAAGGTTTATTCTTTCATATGACTATTACAATTGAGTCTCCAAGTGATTTCCTTCCTAACAACTGTCTTCTCTGTTTATCTCGTTCCATTACACTAGTTGGAGGTGGTATGCAAGACTTCTCCAAGGATGATCTCGGATTGCTGAGCTCGAGCGTCGTCGTCAGCAGCGATAAAGACCCGCTCGTCCACACGCACCTGCAGCAGTCTCACGACCATCCGTCCGTTCATCAGACGCACCGAGTGGATGACATTAAGCTAACGAACATACCGGATCTGCTCGAACCGGGCGATGCTAACAAGTTGGAAGAGTCCGAGCGTGATCTGTACCCCTGGCACACGGGCAGCAACATAGGGAGCAGATTTCTGTAAGTAAACCCCGGATGGGGCCTCTCATCCTCTGAAGTCCGTGCTCTCCACCTGCTAATCCCATCGTTCCTTCGCTTTCCCTCCAGGCGCAGTTCCGATGATCCGTTGATCTCCGGCGGTACCAACGACAATCCGCACGATAATGAGCTTAGTGTGCCCACGGTCAGCCAGTCTATGTGTCCGTCGCCCACCACGCCACCACCGCCGGAGCATCGCCACCGGAGCGTCATCCTCTCGCCGGAGCTGCCGGACGCGACCATCTCGCCCTTGCCGACACCGCCCAAGGTGCTCGCCGACAGTCACACCCGCCCGCCAAAGGAGCAACAGCCGAAGCGCACCAACAGTGCGCCCCGGGCGCGCCGCAAGGGACCGCTCAAGCTGCGGTTCCATCATCAGGCCCTGCCCCAGGAGTATCTGGACCACTATGAGGCAACGCAAAACAGTCTGCAACGGAAGCAGGAACAGCAACACACCGCGAGTCAATCGAAACCGTCGCGTCAGAAACCCGCCGCACCGCAACAGTCCGGACAATCCGCATCCCGGCGGGCAGTGATGGAGCGCCAGGCAGCGCTGGAGCGTGAGGAGCGAACGAACGAGTCGGTTCGCAGCTGGCTGCAGAAGATACTGGAGCTGCAAAAGGAGGGCGTACCGATGGCACCGCTCAAGGATGAACCCATTCAGCCGGCGCAGATATCGCCCACTAGTGAAAGCAGTGTGGGGCAGAACGGAACCGCTCCGAAGCGGATCGTAAGCTACACCGATCTACCGTACATGGGGGAAATAACGCTGGAAAACTCGAAACCGAGACGGGGACGGAAACCGAAAAAGGCTGACATTTGCCATCTGATCTACAAGAACTACGGCACCATTCTCCCGGGCACTCCCAGCCGAGAGCTCGGGCTGGAGAAAGGGATGCTGCCGAAGGGATGCTCCAAGTCGGTCGCAAGCCTCCTCGAGCGACGGCTCACGTCGTCCGATGAGAGGAAGCAACCGGTGGGCGAAAACGCACAGCAGGCAGCATTGGAGCAGCCCCCGGCCCGAGGACGGCGGAAGGAGGAACCGCTGAATCTGTGCGTCCGTGAGTCGGGCGGTGGTGTGGTGCAGCCGGCCGGTGGAGAAACGTTCAGCGTTTCCAGCTCGGAGGAGGATGCGGACGAAGTGTTTGCTTCCTCCTGCCCGACGCCCATCATCACGCCGTCGGACATCAGTACCGATCAAGCGCTGGCCGCCAACATGAAGCTGTCCCTGCCAACGCTGCAGTCATCGTCGGGCAGCACTACGGAGACGCCATCGACGGCGGAAACTCCACCCGGCTATGTGTATTGGTCGTCTGGGACGACGAACGGGAGTTTGTTTGCCCATCCGATGTCGCTTTGCTCGCCCCATCCGGCTGGAGAAGGAATTGGGAAGTTTACGGAAGAGCACGCAGCGAGAGAAATGCGATCGGTAGTTGCCTCATCAACCGTATCGTCTCCTCCGATCTCTCCCAACGGGTTGAAAAACGCTCAGAACCACCCACTGCTAGTACCGAAGCACATATCGCAGCTGCTAAAGAACGAAAAGCAATCGTCACCGAACGCTGCTGCTGCTGCTGCTGGCGTTACTGGGCAAAGATCTCCGCCGGCACAGAAACGCAAACGTTCGGCCATCTTCATACCACCGGTGCCGGCCGAAAACAGTCACAATCCGGCCACCGAGGTCAGCATCTGTAAGTTCAAGTTCACCGGCGGCGCGAAACCCTGCCTGCAGGAGAAGAAAATCCTGAGCGTCGATTCGGGCGGCAACTTCCGGTACTACTCCGGCACGGGCGACAAGTCGATGCGCGGGTACGAGTTTTTCCCGCGCGAAAGCCTCCAGCAGAGCAGCATCAACGCAACCAGCACGACCGGCGCCTTTCTGAACGCGTCCGGCGAACGGATTGCCTGCGATCTGCCGCCTCCCTCGCTGGGCCTAAGCAACGATCTGCTGCAGATACCGGAGTTTCCTACCTCACCGCAACCGTGCGGCGACCCGACGCCACCTCCCGCGTGCGGCGGCCAGCCACCGTACCGGCCGAGTGCGGCCAACAGCGCCGGCAGTGCGTCCGAGCGACGGCGCCGAAAGACGCGCCGCGCCACGCAGCGCGAATCGCTCGAGAAAACGTTCAAGGAGAAGGGCTTCCTCATCCAGACGCAGCAGCTGCAATCGGCCGAAGGTGCGACCTACTGTAAATTTAGGCAATTGCGCAAATTCACCCGCTATCTCTTCCGAAGCTGGAAGGACTATCTGCCGGGCGAGCTGCAGCAGTCTGGGCAGGAGCAGCAGGAGCAGCAGCAGCACCAACACGCACATCAGCTACAGGACGGAGAGCTCACTAGCATGATACTGCCAACGGTCATTACCTCGGGGCCGCACGATGATCACACCATCGACGAGGAATCCTGCCTGACCTCTTCCACCAGCAGCGTACGCATGGAAACGGTTGAGGGTGGCGAGCATCATCGGAGCACACCACCGGACAGGACTGTGCCAGCCAGCACCTACCACCGGCTGAGACGCAGCCGACGGATTTCTTCGACGAGTGTCACTTCGCAGCACGTCCATTCCGAAGCGCTAGTGATCGATACCACCACCGCCTACCGCCATCGGCACGGGAGTCCGTCGTCTGTGGTCGAGTAAAAATCGCTAAGAATCGAACCGGTAACATCCCATCGTTAGGGTCGGTTTAACATATCAGCTGCGTTATTGCTGCGAATAACGTCTCAAGACCAAAGAATAGTAGTAGGTTTAAAGAGCTCCCTTCTTTTTTTTGGGGTGGGTCATTTAGTCCATAAGTGTCAGCTTCGTTCAGTACTTGAGACCTGCTATTTAAATTGCTGCTTTACGAGCGCTCGCGCGCGCTTTCCCGTTTAATTCACGCCGCACTGCCAAGCAAGTGCGTCGCTTGCCATTTTCAATTTGTACCAGCGAATGCAATCTAGTCTCTCTCGCACTCTATCTTATCGTCTGTTTTTTCTCGAGATAATCGAAAATAAAAATACGATCATTTTTTCTATCAACTAATACCAGCATACACTAGAAGAAAGCATTTTGTGGACTGTGGAGCTCCATCAACACGAGTGAGGGTTTTGTGTTGTTGATGCGCGAGGTGCAACTGCTTAACCGATGTTGTTATTAATTTTCGTAGTTGGAAAATTTGAGTTTTTTTTCACATTATTTGACCAGTAATATATTGTTTTCTCACTCTCGCGTAGTTCAGATACAATCGCGTAAGGGGACGGCTATGTCAGTTGAGGAGTTGATGTAACGGAATTAAAATGGAATGATAAAGAATTAATTGTACAATATGGGTATGATGTTTGTGGTTTTTGGTTTACATAAAATAGTGAGAAAATGTTAAATCAAGCTTAATGATCATTTTTGCTTTCTTTTATCACATCAATTTAAAACATGTGATCTGGTTGAATATCGTCTTGCAGTAGACGGCAGCCTTACGCATTTTGTTGTGTATAATATTGCCTACATTTAGGGGCATTAGGGTAATTCCTCTACAGGTGGGATATTTTAAAAACGCCTGAAAGTATGCAATTAGGATTATTTACGTAAATTTTCAAATTTAAACCAAAGTTTTGGAAAATGTCTACCAGTCAAACTAGATTTGGAGAAAAACCTATTTTGAGACAACATATGCGCTGGTCCTGTTTACGTGATTTTATCCAAATTGTTTAAAATTTGTACCTACGTTATATATTAGCACTCGAAGATAAGGCGCTCAGTCATGCGTGCTCACTTGATGGCCTATAATTTGAGCGTGACTTTGTATGTGACATCGATATAATCTTCATAAAGTTTGTAAAGACTTTCTATTTCCCAGGAAACTTTGTCGTAAAATTGCTTGTTTTGAAGTAAGATTGAAGTCAACACAACATTAATGTTCATGATGCACCACAAGTGTCCCTTGCATTGCATACCACATCGCTGTATGTGCAGTATGCTAATTCGATAGCAACAGGTAGCATCTTGCCATGCCGAACCACCTCCAAAACGAGCCAGATAAACAAATGGGCAAATTAATTCACCTTCACCTTCGACTCTTCCTAATCCATTCCTAATCCATTGGTTGATCGACACCGCGATCGATAATCTTGCATCTCGCCATCATTTACATTCGCGACGGTGTTTGCCACAAAGTGTTCGCGCACAGATCGATAAGGCCGAGTACATTTTCATTTCCATAGCAAAAGCCCGCCACCGGTCGACCACCCGCTTGACACTAGGTCGCCAAAGCAAACACCGTCCAAAAATCGATGTAAACATATGCAAATGTACGAGAGTGTACAGTGCCACCACCCCCTCGTTCTCACACGGCCATATTCACACGCGTGAGCAAAAATTGTGAATAGAATTGCAGTCAAAGCTTGGTACGAACTACTAAGCCCTCTGGGAGGGGGGGGGGGGGGGGGTAGTGAACCGAACAAATATGGCCACGATTTATTGTGTGCGAAAAGAAGAAAGCGAGCGAGCGCCGGATCGAGGCCGTAAGGTCCGAACTCGGGGGGCGCTCGCGCACAATTACTTGCAAACCGGGAGGATGTTGCAAGGTTAATCGAGGTTAGGTAGCTCTCCCGAGGTGGCCACCAACTCGGTGCCCGGGCGCTTATCTGTTTACCAGCCCCACGGGCGCGCTTCGAGTTCGACGACTGAGTCACGCTTTCGCGTATACGCGCGCTTCGCTCACGTTCACGCGCAAGACATTTCAATTCAATGGGCTTTGCGTCCAGGTTGCTTGCGCGAAACCATTTTGCCTATGCATGCCGCGCAGTTGTCGGAGCCTAGAACACGCTGCTGTCGACCAAATGGTGGAACACAGTGGTAGTTGGCCGATTGGCGACTAATTCATCATATCGGCTACAAATTGCAGCTAGTGGAGCCACGACGCGAGGACGGGGAATTGGTGAATCTCGAACAGAACTCGGCACCAACACAGTCGCCTACACGGAAGATAATGCAAAAAAGCGAATGCTTACGAACCCACGCGGTTACACAAACGAGGGTTGGGGGGTGGTTTTCCAACCTAACGGTAGCCCATTTCCATGCGCGAGGAACCGTTCGCGACTCATCAAGTATCTGGAGCGGAATCACGGTGCATCGGAACACTTCAAAAGGAAGACGCGCGGCGTTAAGCGGAGGAGCCACAACCACCACAACACTCTCTCTCTCTCACACACACACACACACACACACACGCGTTCGCGCACCTCTTTGAAATTCAAATTGCCGCCATCTTGAAAATCAAAGCGACGAACCCGAAGAAACGGATGCACGGCGATGGTCATTCTCAGCTCACACCGTTTCCTCCCGCACTTCGCACTTCGTCGTCATGGTTTGCTTCGATTGATCGATCGACCGTTGATGTCCGGCCGGGTGTCAGATGTGCCCCGGGGAAGAGGGGTAGGAAATGCGCAAATTGCCCTGCGCAACGAACACGCGCGATTGGATCGTGTGGAGCGCTTCAACATGGCGGCAGCGCTAAGCGGCGGCGGCGGTGGTCGTGCCGAAAAGTTCGCCTGTGTAATCCCGCCGCGTCATGAAACCGTGGCAAATTAATTAAACCTCTCCAGCACCGGATCGAAGAATATTGCCAAAGCAAGCCGGGGTAGGAGGAAAACAGAATGATTGAGTAATCGAAAAGGTGCGGTGGGATGGAGAAGGGGGTCGTCCAGCATGACAGGCGCGTGATGAGAAGCCGATGCCGATGGCGTTGGTGGCGTTTTCGAATTTCGAGCACGATCCATTGACCAACGGTGGCCGGAATGGAGAATGGAGAAGCCAAAATGAATGGAGTTTAATGGTCTTTTTCCCTCGTCGTTTTTTTTCCAAGCGCTCTCTTGCGCGGTCTAGAATTTGTTCCATCTGATCAATAGATAATGGGACAAGGAACTACCTGAGAGGCAGAATGTAACCCAAATCGTGTAAGCAATCGCATTTAGAAGAAGTGGCACCAAACAGGCCGCCAGCGGGCATGGGGGACAGATTTTCCCAGCGAAAAACCAGTGCGGCTCGGACGGTTTGGATGAAAGCTTTGGCCCGTGGATTGTCCAATTGATCTAGATACTTGTCTCGAAGGTGATCTGTTTTTTTAGGTTTTGTTTTTCTCGGTGATGCAAGTGATCGTGCCAGATTGAACGAACCGATCAATGTACAACAAAATGGAAGAATGTACTGCTTCATGCAAATTATTTGGCTCATTGTTTAGTTACGGAGCCATGAAAGTGTTTTATTTCTTGTTGGGAAAACCTCTTTTTTTTAGGGCAAATAGGGCAGAAGGATAATGAAAATTGACATCTTCAAAAATGGACCTTGCGTATCTTTGAAAGAGAAGTGTATTCCAGTAGATAAAATAGCTCAAAATGCTATGCATTTTTATAAAATAGTCTATTAAGATTTTGGTGTGTAATGCTTAGTCATTTGAGGTTTTCTGTTTTGTTCATTTAATAAAAATGTTCATTTTTATCTTTTGTGATGAATTTTGTTTTGTTGAGTTGTTTGTAAATATTGCAATACTAGGGATGTAGTGTAATATTTACTTTCAAGAATTAAACACTTCATACCGTCTCCAAAAAGGGGCCAAATGCCCAATGCAACACTATTCTATCATTTCATCCGTGGAACAGTAAAAAGGTAGATAAATTTATTCCACTCGCAATATTTCCGCCCTGTCCGAAATCTTGCACAAGCTGCATCGCGATCACCCCTCCGTCACGTCACCTGGTTGGGCGGTTGATGCATTGCCACACAACGAACACAGTCACTCAGAACCACCACTGTCAGCTGCAACGGCGTGGCAAGAACGCTGCGAGCCGCTGGCTCATGTGGACAAGAATTTCGAAAGTCTCCAGCTGTCGGGGGCTCCGGGGAAATCCGGCCACTACGATATCGTACGAATGAACGTTTCTGCGGGAAAATAACTCCTCCGCACAGCATACACACAGTCCCATAACAGCACGAAAAAAATGGTACGTTTCTCTCCTCCTGGTGGAAAACAATCGCCTACCATTTTATAACATACCCCAATTCACACGGATTTATTATTTTTTATTGCTACCGCTAGGCCCGATGCCGCCACCGCCACCGACAAACCGTATCGCTTTCCTTCCTTGGTGGTTTCGTTTTTTCTCGCTTGCTCTCCGTCTTTCGCGGTTTGTGAGTGGAACTCGCTTTCCACATACACACCCGCAAGTTTAACGTGCTTGTGGTGCTCCTATTTTCCCGACCAGAGCTTTTCATCTCCGTAAAGCCCGCTGTCGTGGTCTCTGTTGTGCTGGCGGTAGCTGCAATGCCGAAGTGAAACGGGGAACGTTTCACGCCAAAACCAGTGGAATGTTGCTCGATATCTGTGGGCGGCTGATTGGACTGGCGGTGGTCCGTTGGTAGAGATTGTTTTCTTCTTCTTTTTTCTGCTGCTGAGCTGCGCGATACGGTGCTGCCGCGTATCGCGATGGAAGGTTTTGTACATGTTTGCTGTGTACATGTGAAAACTTTTGTTGTTTTTTTATGAATGTTGAGAACATCGGATTAATCTCTATAGCAGTTAATGTTCAACTAAAGATCAAGTACGATCGCAAATGGTTGGAGGTACTCTAAGAAATACCGTTCTTTTTGAGGAATATTTAGTCCTTTTTAGAGCTCACTGGCTTTACTTTCAAAATAAACTTAAGCAGATGCAAAGATGTCTCGTGGTATCGTGGTAAGTACCGGGTCTAGCGTGTCAGGTGTCGTGAGTTCAAATCTGAGACATATTGCAGGCACACAATGATGAAAGAAAGATTTTAGATCTTTTATCTTTATCCCTCTAATACAGATGAAGATGTTGTGTAGGTCTTGAAATGGCCTCGGATAGGTTGAAGTTGCTCAGAACAAGATGCTGTATGAGTGAAAACTGTTTACTATCCATACCGTAAAAAGTCCCAAAAATAATCGTAATATTTGTAGAGTTATATGGATATTACTGAATTCCATTCCAAAAATCATTCTTTTCATTAACAAGCAAGTATGAAGATATTAAATGTGTATAATTTTAAACTACTTTTACTAAGCTACACCACCCTCTGAGTTTCCAAGGGCATCATATTTTACACCGATACAATCTTTAATCCCTTCAAAAACTCAACCCATCACGATCTATCTCTTGCCGCCCTGGCCCAAGTGTTATGGGCGGTTGGCGTTTTGTAACATCCAGCGCCGGTTTCTGCACACGGCATCGTTCCAAAGATTTCTACCACCGAAGCCACACACATTTAACGGGTTGGCAGCAGCAGTACACCGGAAAGAAGCTATGAAATATGGAGCACTGTACTTGCGACGGCAACACTGTCTGCCGGAGATTGCAAAGCGGCTCATTTCGACATTCCCCGGTTCTCTAGCTCCCTCTCTGTCGTGCTCTGTGCCACCCTCAGCCGACCGAATGGGGTTCACCGCGGTCAGGTCAACACCTATGCTACTCCCTCTTGCAACAGCTCCCCAGCACGCAAGTCGGGCGGGCGAACATTGCGCGATCGCTTCCACTGTCTTGCAGGTGCCCCACATTAGTCTACTTAACCCCTGGCAACTGAAAAAACGGCGGCGGCGGCGGCCTGTGGAAGTATGCTAACGATATGGATACAGGTGAACTGTTTTGCCCTACGAGCGTTTTTTTTTGCTTTCAATCTCCTACTATTCCACTTCCAGCGACTCGGTGGTAGCTAAACTCATCATGCCACCTTAAGATGATGGATCGCTTCCATTCGTCCCGCCCTTTTTGTTTTGGGGGACATCTTTTCTTTGCTGAAGCAAACGACATCCGCTTTTTGCATGGAATTATTTCAATGGAAGGGATTGCATATTTGGTAACATTTATGATACAATAAGGTGGCAGGTGAATTTCGATCTAAGAAGAGTCTGCATCGCTTGCATCACATCTATTTGAACCACCTATGAACCATCACATTTGACATTTACACAACTGCAGCACTGCCCGAGAGCTCGATTTATCTTGCACGCGAACTATCTTCCTTCAATCGCCCTCTCACTGTACCTCCCATTTGCACGCCATACGCCATCAAATACCGAAATCGGGCAAAATCAAACAAAACTTACAAACCTCTTCCCGCGGACCGATCAACGCCCGGCGGGCAAGCAAATAAAATAAATGCTTCCTCGGCCGCTGCTCCGCTCTCCATCGCTTTGCAGCCACAAAAGCCCCACGTTGCAGTAAAACACACCATCCCACGGGACGACGCACGGAAAAGATATTTATCAAACCAAAACGTCAGTATTGGACCCGCCCGGAATCGCGCGATCGGTGTAAAAGGATCGCGATGTATCGCGTCTTCTTCCGGCAAAGTTAAGCCCGAGCGGTGGAACATTTTCGCACTTTTGCATACGTTTAGGTGGTGGTGGTGCCGTTTTGAGAGCCGGTGGGCCCACCTCCTCCTTCGAGGAGGCTTCCTCGAGGAGGCCGCGGCCAACCCCATTGACCGTGTGGCTTATGATGATGCATCGCTGCTTTTTGCTGCCCGCATGTTTACCGATCGCATCGGCCGATAATGCGTCGGCGCGGGCAATCGAGTGCCAATTCAACGATCTGCTGTGTTTTGTTTCTTCTTTTCTTTGGGAAGGTGTTTAAAAGACAGCCCCAACCTGTTGTTAGGGCGCACCAGCAGCCAGGGGAAGCCGGTTTTAGCATGTTGTCGAACATGTTAATGAATTTGTAAGCGGTTCGCAAAAAGGGCTGGCGATCGATGCGCGAGAATAATTTAAGAATGGTACCAACATACATATCGTTCTCAGACACGATCGTTTCAGGGTAGTTCGGTGAGCAAAGGTTGAGATAGATTTTTGTTTTTTTTCCGTTCAAATGAGGATGCTCTTTTTGGATCATAACCATTGTCAAATTAGGCTAAATTGAACTAACAAACTGTTTAATTGTGTAGTTATTATAGAGTTCTTTACGCAGCGTTGCCGAACGCCTCAATAGCCAAATTGACAGACGGCGCAACTGCTACAAGGTCCGTTTTGGATTGATTCTTACTTGAATTCGTCCATCCATACTGTTGTGAGTATCATATACGACCACATTCATATCAACCCCGACTGATGAACCTCCACAACTTCCTCCAACTATCTGCTTTTACGACTGACTGATCGAAACAACGTTTTACACTTACCCCTCGGAATCAAAGCTTCTATTCAAAGCGCTCTTAAATCCGATCACACCACCCGCTCCACCCGCTCCCACCAACTCTCAACGACAATGATTTTTCCCAGCTTCTCTTAAATTCGCCATGCCAAAGCTTATGACTCAGCCCGTCCCGTCTCTGGTTTGCGCCGTCCCTAGGAGCCCCAACTAACCAACAAGCGCCACCGAACACCGTCGTCGTCGCCGTCGTGAGCGTCTCCGTTCTTGGTTTGGCAATAAAAATAAATAATGGATTTATAATTCATTCATTAAGATAGATATCGTCCGTGCACTGCTCTTGAATTTTAATTTCCTTTTCCCTACCCTTTGGAGGTTGGCCGGGTCGTGTGCCTCGTCGTGTGAGGCGTGAGGGTTAAGTTGCTGCTTTTGCTTGCTGAAAAACAAAAACCCACGGCCTGTGTTGCCCAGCCTCCAAGACAGTCTCCGACCGAATGCTAAAACGGTTGCACCCGCCGTTAAAGCTTGCAGCTTGTTTGGCGTACCTCGATCTCTGGTGGCTGATCGGATATACTCGAGCGAGCGGGAAAGACACACCAACGGTAAAAATGAAATTTGACCCACCCCCGCACCACTTCCACACCATTCCAAACACCCAAAACTTTGCTCTCGCAAATGCAATCTGTACGCAATCCCGTTCGCAAATGGTCGGCCGGTGGTTAGGTTCCGGCGAAGGCCACCACCGGGCCTATCACCACCGAGCCCGTTGAAAACGGTTTATTTTGGGAAAAATTCAAATCAATCCCATTGTCTCGCGTGACATTCCGAGCGATTCTGAGAAGCAAACAAACCAAAAAAAAAAAGAACAGTGCTGCATTGCGCCAGTTTTCACTCAACTTGCAAGGCTCTTGGGCTGCACGCCCGTCCGTCCCGCCCTGACTTTAAATGGAAATGCGTTTTTGGACACTTTCCCGGGTCCACTGCAGCTCGCGCAGCGTTAGGAGGGATGCCAGAGCGCTGTTGTAGGGTTAAATTGGCGTGATAATTTGCTAGCTGATTTAATAACCATTGCAAACAGCTCGAAGGTTAGCCGACAAGCTGATGGTTTTTTGCACGTAGCCAGGCGGTTCAAAGCAAACGTTTGCCGGTTTTGCCGTGTTCGGTTCAAGGCAAGTCACTGCAAGTGAGGCGGGGTGGAAAGTGTTGCATTTTAGGCGGCAGCAGCAGCAGTTGATGATGCAGCTTTTGATTTCAATCGACTGAAAGGGAGAAAAACATCATCTGAAGGCAATGCGAGAGGGTGGTAATAAAGGTTTAGCAAATAAAGGCCGGGAGGCTGCCAAAAGTGAGGGGTCCTTGGGAGGCCAGCACTTAAGCGAAGCTTTTATGTTTCCCCCTCTAACCTTGGTAGAAGACGGGGCAAGCAAAACGGTAAAATGGTAATATTTTAGTGGAGAATTTTGAAACAGTTACGGCAGTCATAATTTACCCAAAATCAAACGACAGGCGTGTAAGTTCTAGGAAAAAAGGAAAAACGCACGAGATGCGTTCTAAACGGTTTTAGGGAGTAAACGATGCGTTCGATTCGACCCGAGTGTCCATTGGGATATGCCGTCGTTACCGATACGGCATGTTAGCAAAATGTCCTGCCCGGGTTTGCTCAGAGAGACAAGGTTTGCCTTCTGTCAGCGGCACCCGGCACAAACCCAGCACAGACAGACAGACAGACTCGACTGGTGTATGGATAGGGTGGGTCGTAACAAACAAACAAAAAAATACGGACAAAAAACTGAACTCACAAGAGCAAAAACGATGGACACACAAACACACACACACGCTCGCATCGGTTAGCTCGCGGTAAAGGTATAAAAGAAATAAAAACTTTGACACTTATTAATGTTTATATCGGGCTCATGCATAAAACATGCATGGGACGGCAGAGGGGTGGGCGAGGATGCAGCAGGAACCTGGAATGCCAGCTCCACAATTGCAGGGAACCGATCGACCCATACAACGAGCGTGTGGTACCTGCCGGTGGTGGTAGATGTCACGCGTGGTTAGCCCTTTTTTGTGCCACCGATCGGTACACAGAGAGCGAGAGCATAGGCTGGTGTATTTATTTTCCTCCCCGGCTTGCGGCTGCTTTTCCACATGCAGAAACGAATGGTCGGTAGTTTGACAGCGTAGCATAAGAAGCGCATAATTTTGCCACGGACCCAAAACGGACTTCCGAAGAAGACAACCCAATTGAATTGCATCCGCGCAGCGCAACGGTACAACGTGCATAACGACTCTTGGCTCGAATGCACACACACACACACCAAATCGACGGGCACACTCTCGCGAAAGTCCCCACAGCGAAACAGATTTGGGAACAAGGGGACGCGTCCCCACCATTCGCTATCGTAAGAAAAAAAAAAAAAACGACGTCACTTGACATCGAGTGATATTGAATCTTGAAACTGAACGAACGAACGAACGAACGAACGAACGAACGAACGAACGTTTCCTTTCCTCCCTGCTTCGAAGTTGCAAGACGCGAGGGAGGAAGATTCGTTGAGGATGTGCAAAAAGGACGCTCCGGAGATCTGCTCTACATAGCAGCCGTGTGCAGTTTCCGTGGATTTTTATTGGATTTTTACAGAAATCGAAAGCTGTGCGTCGGTATTTGCAAACTAATTCAAAACTTGCGACACCCGCTGATAGTGGCGATTCACAGTGGTGGACAAACTGTTGGGTGTAAATAAGTTTGGGGTTAGATTTTGGAGACGGAATTTCCTTATGCAATAGACCAAGAATTTTTTACTCTGACTCTTACCATGGAAGGCAGCTGATTTCGTGTCTTCGTCTATTATCCTGGTAATAAATATCATAACTTTGGACTGCATCTACTTCTCACAAGCAAAACAATATGATTGAGACTACGTCAGGATATCTATGCTCACTGATCTATGCTCTGCTGATCTCGACTCACGGTGGCGTTCATATCAATGTCAACAAGACATCTCATGAAGTTACTACCACCACAGAAGAATCTTATATTATTTAATAAAGTCAGACAATTTGGGCCGGTCTGTTGGTACAGTTGACAACTCGTACGACGTAACAACATGCCCGTCATTAGTTCAAGTCCCGAATAGACTGTGCCCTCATACGTAGGACTGACTATCCTGCTATGGTAACAATAAGTCACTGAAAGCCAAGCTCACTTCACTAATGGGTACTGGCAGGCCTTGACCGACACTTCTGAATTCAAATCTCGCTTAGCATCCTAAAAGATTATGAAACCCTGAAGGAAGATAATGAAGAATTGAGAATTCCGCGAAGACAGTTTTTTAGAATTCCAATTCAAGATCTAAGAGTTTGGAATGAATTGTGTTGAAAAGGCTCAAAGTTTGAAGACAACTCAGTACGTCATTTATGTATTCTTCTTTGAAATGCTCCTTTCGTGGCCACCACTGTGCAGGCAAATGTTCCAACACAGCTTCCCATACTTGTTAGCTACCTCTTCCACTGTATCGAACATCCAGTGTGTGTTCCTACCCAAAACATTATCGTCAACGTCGCCACCACAGTTTTGCGGATGTCACCGAGTTCCGCAGCTTTGCCAACGCGCAGTGTGTGTGTGTGTAAAACTTAACCAGGTTTTGCTATTGCCGCGCATCACCCCAGAAAAGCATAGAGACCCTCCCCTTTGGCCAACCCGCCAAACTGTCCAGTCCATCGAGGTTCCGACAGTTTTCCAAGAACACGACCAATGTGTTCCGAATGTCCGCCGCAACCGATTGAAACGATGCAAACAGGCGCGCAAGCAAAACGGGGCGAAGCACATACATTAAAAAAAAAAACGATGCAGATGCACCACACCGAGCAACCCCTTGTGTTGTGCGCAAAGGGAGCGTGAAGATCAGTCGGGCGGCCGGCCGAACGGCGGTCGATTTCTTTGAGCAAATTTAATTTCCGATCCTTCTCTTCCCGACTTTGACGCCGAAGCGATTCGATGCCGGGCGGCAGATTTGCATCCATTCTCGCTGCGCACACCACCGGCTTGTTGTTGGGTTTGCGCTTTTTTTTCTCTCTCTCTCTTTGTCGCTCCCTTTTCTTCTTTCTTGAAGAAGCCAACCGTGAAGACGGTGTAATGCTGCGGGTATGGACAATTTTAATAATCCCTGCCAGTGCCACTCGCGGGATAGTGCGCAAGCGCACACGTTACAGTGGACTGGATTGTATTTCCCTACCGTTTGCCCCCGTCCTGCGCAACGATGCTCAAAGGCGACATTTGCCGGCACCGTACCGAGATACGCGCGATGCAAAACCGACGCCGATGACACACACCACCCCGGGGAAGAGGGCTCCAAAAGCGAAGGGGATCCGGGCAGCAAGCGACGAACCTTGCGGATGGGCGAACGGGAAAGGGTTTGTTTTAATTCAGTGATTTCGCGTCGCGAGCTGCGTACGCGAAATCAATGTCGCAATGTCATCGCAAAGAGCCCCGCACCGCGGACGTTAAGCCCGAACGGGTTTGGGCTGCCAACGCCAACAGCAGCAGCCCGCATTACGCAAAAGCGCGCAACGGCGGCAACGTGGCATCCTTGCGATAAGACATTTTGTCGACAATTTATTGTCAAACCGGCCGGTTAAATTTAATCGCAAAAATGTAGAATATATTATATCATTAAACGCTAGGCGGAGACCTCTCGGTGTGTGTGTTTGTGCGCGATCGTAGCTACCAATGTACCTGGCAGTGACCGTACGGCAGTCTTCGAGGACGACCGGGCTGTGTACCACCGTTCCCCGGGGGTACTCTCTAGCTGCTGCTGCTGCTGCTGCTGCTGCTTCTGCTGTGTGTGCTCGTATCGTCCGGAAATCAAAATGGCCTCCGTGTTTGCACCAGGGGCTGCCCGTGTTTGCTAAAATACCAGGCTAGTGCGTCCAGGCTAGAGGAGCTGTCGCGGGTTGATCGGGGCCATATCGAATGGATCACAACTTACGAGCGAAACGGGCGCGCTGGCATCGGTGTAATTCCGCATCGATCGCGCACGGTTGGCATTTGCCACGCATCACGGGTGAACGAGATCCTTGGACATCCACCGAGCAAATACCTCGTCTACAGCGGGGGGCGCGTGTGGGTAATCGTCTTGCGTAGATCACAGAGGGCCCCAACATCTTCCAACCAACTCCTAAAGCAAAGCACCCCAATGTACACGGGGTACCGTTTGGCTCATTTCCATTTCCGCCGAGTTTGCCGGGCGCGCTTGTTAGTTGAAGCGTCCACTGGCATTAAAGCGTGTTAGGGCAGGCAGGGATCTCGGCGTGGTAGGGCTATAAATTTCCACCGGAACAGATTTACTGCTACCGAGCACGGGTCTAGCAGAGGCCGGTCGGCCCCGTTAGTGACCGTGGAGCGATCGTTAGAAGCATCCCGTGTCCGAAAAGGGCCGATCGAATATGGAGGAAGTAATGGGAGGCTATAAACTTACGTGAATGGCTCCAGAGCGGTCCAGGCAACGTTTGGAAGAAGCGCATTCCAGGGGTGAGTGTGTCCAGTGCGATACTATTTGGGGAAATTTGTGCTGATCCATCGAGACGCCGGGAGCTGTCGAAGCTTACTGCGATGTGAGGTTAACCTGTCAAAAGTAGGCCGCCATGTATGTTGTTGTGATTGGAGCAGGCGATGACTTCGAACCTAGTGTGCTCCGTAACTCGATCCATCCAGCTTCCAACCAACATGGCGTCCGTCGGTTGTTCACTGTGCAGTAGTAATGCGATATCTCGTCCCGAACACAAGCGGAAATCTTGCTGGTCCTGTTAACCCTAAGCTCCTGGATGCGATCTCAAGATCTCTAAAGGTACGTCCCTATTTCCCGCGGCCTGTCGCACCTGCAAACCCCAGAGATTCAATATAGAAAACTAACGCAAATGGATACTTGCGAATCGGACCAAAACACCAACAGGAACGGCCAGCATTCGCTCGCCATATTCGGCAACGGTGGGAACCGAACGGCGGGTGAAGCTCGAAAAACTTGTCGCAAAACAAGTGGCTTATCTGCTTTCCAACGCCAGAAGTTTGTAATGTGCACCGAGCTGCGGGGAATTAGCTGTTTGCTTGTCGTAACACGAAACTTAAGATTTCTTTTCCCTCCCACCAGATCCTGCTGCACACTGGAACGATATCCCACTGGAAGTACACCAAGGGGAGAAAGACGTGCGTGCGTGTGAGTTTGCCGTTCCAATTTTCCACCCGCCGGAATGGGATGAATGAAGACCGCGAAGGTTAATGAAACGTGTTTTCGCGAAATTCGGTGCATTCGATTCGGTGAGCTTCTTGTTACCTTTCCCATTCTTTTTTGTGGTTGTTTTTGCCACACCGTGTGCAGCCCCCGAGGGAAGGTTGTTTGTAGTACGAGCGTCCTCCCTCTCCCTTCCGTGAGTGTGTGTGTTCGAGTCCATTAATCCCGCGGGCGGACGGAGGAGGCATTCCATGTTTCGTATTAATTATAAACGCAAAAGTGTATCATTACACACAGCGCGGGTTTGCCTACTACAAGGTGGCTGAAGGTGATGTTGTCTGCCCCGCTGTGTGCCCGGTGTGTTTGGCCTTTGGGGTGAAGGGATCCTCCTCCCCACTGCTATGTCCCCTGCCAGCAGTGGGTGGTCTATAAAAAAGGGGAGTTGCAACGTTGCGGTAGCAAAAAAAAAAGGAAACCCACCAACACACCATTCTGCCTACTACGATCGCGCAGCAGTTCTCTACTATTTCACCGACACCAACGCCAACTACAAGGCGTGCGGGACATGTTGCGCATGTTGTTGGATGTTTCCCCCAGCCTTCGCCCCATTCCCTGCCCTGCCCTGCCAGCGGAGAGTGAAGAAAAGGTTCACCTTCGCCAATGGTAACGGTGTGCCGGCGCGCCACCAGCTGTCCGTTGCGTACAGTGTAGCGCGGGTGGTTACGCGAGAGGGTTTTCACCCTCTCCCCCTCGAGCCAGAGGTCAGATTAAGCACACTGCATACTGAAGGTGGTACCCAGGCGTGTTGCGTTACGCTGCGTTTGCAATGCGTTTTTCCTTCGGGTGCCTTCCTGCTCAACACGCCGTCAACTTCTCCAATTTCCAACCCGCTGTTGATATGAGTCGTATAAGGAACTGTGCAGCAGAGAAGAGAGGAGGGGAAAGGGGGAGATCTAAATAGAAGAGAAAAATCACAATCACCCCCAACGACCGAATCTACAGATCAACACAGCCCGCAAGCTGCAGACACACACTAACATACGAGCGCGACCGACTCGCCGAGGAAAACCGTGGGAAAATTTTGATTGTTTTTTCTCTGCTGTTGTTGCTCCTGCACTCGCCCTCCCCCCCACCTTTGGGGAAGCCAAATCGCGCACGCTGCCTGTTGTTTTTTTCTTGCCGCCCCTGCTGGCATTAATTAAATATGCGATTTAATTTATAATTTTATCATCATTATATATAGCTGTTTCTCTTTCGAACGTACCCCCTCCCTTCTTAACCTTCCCTCTATGTGTGCCTCTCTCTCTCTCTCTCTTTCTCATCATGTTTAAGATATCTGGCTGTGTGTGTTTTGCTGAGGTTCGTCGCTTCACGATTAATGATTGTGTGTTCGTGCGTAGTTTCCCCCACCCCCCTCCCCACCAATGTGCTTGGTTGTAAATGTGTTTGTGTGTGTCTGTGTTTTCCCTTGCCCTTTTTTTCTTCTTGACCTCCGGCCGCGGTCGGTTTGGGCTGAGCAGAAGCCCTGCCGATTGCACTTGTGCCTCCGTGCACATGCGTGTGTGTGGTTTTTTGTTATTATTAACGACCGAAGCGCGCGTGGAAAGCTTTACAAAGCGTACATTTTTACGTTCTCTCTGCCAAGCTTAATGGATGCGCCATTTAGCAGAGCTGTGCTGGCACGTCGAGGTCAGACGGTAGGTAGGGTGGTTGTTTATACTATTCGAATGTGAAGTTTGAAAAAAGCTTAGCATTATGTGCGTAGAAAAGATCCGTTAGCTTTTTCAAGCCACGATCTATTTAAAACACTGTATTTGTCCTAACATTTTGCTGGGCCGAATTTGCTTTAGCTTTTAGCCATTTGTCTTCTTCGGAGAGCACTTTCAATTGATTATCGTTTAGGAGTTAATTTGTATTACCGCATGAGAGAGGAGACAGTATTACCGATCTATTCAATATTGTTTTTCTATCGCATACCCTGATTAAAAAAAACACACACACACACACACACAACCTCATTTCCCTAAATTTCACCAACAAACCACACCAACCACCCTTGTAGCAAGGAGGAAATAAAGCTTTGGACACATTTTTCCCTCCTCTAACCTCATTTTGCCCACGAGAGTCCAGTTATGCCTCGAATTTACGACATTTCCGCAAGATAATAAATCTTGCCCATTAAGAGAATTTCCGCACCTGCTTGCTTTCTTTCGGCCGCTTGCTTGCCGCGCTCTTATCGTTCTGTGGAGGGATGCAAATGAGAAAACTCCAGAGGAAGTAAGGAGCTCTTACTCCAGATACTGTAATTCTTGGAGCTCAAGAAATTGTGCCCATTAAAGGGGACAGATGGAGGTAACATTTCACAATAAACGGGGACCACTTTTCAAGACGGAGAATGTGGATTAAAATCTGTAAAGCTCCCGCCTGTCTAATAATGTCGTAAAAGCAGATCGTTTGCAGTTTTTCCTCCCTTTAAAGTCAGTAGGGTTTGATGGGCTTCCCTTTTTTTTAGAAAAAGGGTCATACTATCTTCCGGGAATGAACATCATTTTTCCTATACGTTTTCTAGCTCTCTTGCTTTCTCTCTTTCTATCGGTTCATTTCCGCTTGCTCTAGCGCATGAAAATGAGTGTTAAAGATAAAGCGAAATGAGCAGCACTGGTGGGGCCTCGAAAGGGTGAAGGGGGAGGAATAACACCGCGCCACCAAACACACCGCAACAGGGAAGGCATCCCGGGCGCATTTCCCATGAAAAGCCACCGAGCCGGAACGGAATAGCACACATCGCGTTCCGCACGCCCCCTTACCGTAAAAAAGGGAGGGAGGGAGGCTGGGGCGGAGTGGCGAGGTTGAGGGCGAAACGGTGGGTTGCCCATTTGACCCGACCGGAACGGAACTTTGGCAGTGCAGCGAGCGGGCGCTTTCTCCTTATCACTAAAGCATGCTCTCGCGCGATTGCGTTTCGTGTTGCGCAAAGCCCACGCAGGGTGAGTTTACGCACAGGCTGAGACGAGTAGGAGGCGTAGCACTCACTCCCGACCACTGAACAAGGCGAGTGGAGCAGAAAAGCGAAGCTCATGCTTAGCAGCGCATCTTAAAGTCGCTAATGGCCAGAAGTTAGGGGCGCTCGGACGTTTGTGGCCGCCGTCGGATAACTTCGCGATAAGACGCGATCGCGCTTTAGCGAAATGGGTGAGGCGCAGAGACTAAGTGCTGCTGTTGCTGCTGGGGGCAGATCATTGGGAGGGTCATCAAGGTGGTTGGACTTGGAGTATTCTTTCACACTTACCGTACAGCAACATTTTTGATCGGGACCCTAAAATGTGAAATAATTGAACAAACACACTCGGCCATATATTGGTTGAACATCTATCATTGCTTTTAATTTATTTCACTCATACATTCCTGGGGCGTTTTTGAACCGCTCTCTTTTTTTGTTATTCTAAACATACCTTACTCATTACGGCCAGGAAGGCCGCTTTTCCGACGTGAAAGTGAGCCAACGACGACTTGCAGGAAATCGAACTTCTTTTTGTTTTTTTTTCGGAGGGAACATAATGAACGGAAAGCGCTGAACAAAAGGGGAAATAGAAGGAACGACACCTTCCCAGCCTTTGATGTGATTTCAATTTAATGATCTTCTCAACATAAATGATTCATAGATACGGCTGCGCGATGATTTATACCAGTTTCGTGATTTTTCCCGATTCCTCCCAAGGCAGGAGGATCATCACATCCAGAGTTTTCCCACCAGAGACACTCCCCTAAAGACACAAAACAGAAGGTGGCGCATCTTCGAATCGTCAATCGTCGTTAGGCACTCATCGTCACGCACGTCGTCGTTGGTTCCTACTGTTGCTAGCTCGCCTAATGCCTGGGCGATTAATTAACCTCTATAATAATGTTGTTTTCCGGCCCTCCCCACTTGCTACTAATCTACGATCATTATTCTAGCGGAATGTGATGATACTTTTCCCCTGCTTAAGGGGGACTGATGTCTATTTTTTTTACTGTTGCTTTTTGTTTTGAAAAAGTTTAACTATAACCTTTATGCGATTTTCTACATCTGCTTCTGTACAATATTCTCGCGCTCGTAACGAGAGTATATGATAAAAAACACACGCTATGTACAAATGTCGTCTCACACAATACGTAATGCGGAAAATCTTGGAGCAACTGCAATAAGGTGCAAAAAAAAAAGATAACTTAATCGTCGCGCCTCTACTCTCACACACATGGGTTCTTATTTTTACAAAATTGCATTAAAACTAAGCTGTTATAACACTGTTGTAAAAACAGTGTTGTAACACTGTTATTGCTCACGCTGGGGACGAAAGAAAAGCAAAACCTTTGGTTCACTCGTAGTCCGCGCTGTGGAACCTTCTTTTTCTCCAACAGTTTACTCCCCAATATACACACAGTCACTTTGAACGTGGAATGGATTTTCGGTGGGTGCCACACGTTGGGGAATCGAGAAATGTTCATTAATTTACACAAAACCACTAACAACTAAACAAAAAAATCAAAGGGATTTGCAACAGCGTAACGAGTGAAGGGATTTGATTAATACGAGAGTATGTGTGTGTGTGTGGGCGAACTTCTTTTAAACAACAAACAGAAAAAAAACACAGCTACAAACTGAAATGAAGCTCTACTACCTGGGGGAAGAAAAGGATCTCGGATATAACCCACCCCGAGAGTCCTATTTTGAGTATTTCCACGAGCCCTCCGGGGGCCCGGCCGTCCGGCAACCGCGCCCTAATTGCTGTAGCAGGTTTTGCGCACACCGGCCAGTATGTTGCTAAACTCGTCGTCCTTCAGCTGCTGCTCGTTCGCGACGTAGATGTCGGCCATCGTGCCGACGTTCGGGCCGAGCGGATGGCCACCGTGCTGCACCGACACCAGCTGAGTGGTTCCTCCGCCGGCTGCGGCAAGATGCTGCGCGTGCTGAAGCTGTGGCAGCGCGTACAGAGCGACCGGAGTGGAGGGCAGCTGATGCGATCCTGGACCCTGCAGCATCACGTCCGAAAGCTTGGGAATGCCTTGGCCTCCTCCTCCTCCTCCGTTGGCTGATAGCGAGAGCTGATGAGACTGTTGGTGTTGATGCTGCTGCTGTTGTTGTTGCTGCTGCTGTTGCTGTTGATGTTGTTGCTGTTGCGCCTGATGTTGTGGAGACTGGTGTGCGAGTACTGCGCCTCCATACGTGTAGTACTCACCCTGCGGCAGTCCATAGATGGATCCACCCGCCGGGGAAGATCCTGCCGTCTGATGGTAGGACGCACTGTCATACCCGTTGAAGTTTTGATTGCTGTCCGGGTACTTGAGGTACTTGTCCAGATCGCGCGAATCAACACCCTCCACATCCTGTCCGGGGATGCTGTGACTCTCGTACATGATGCCGTAGTCTTTGTACGCGTACGAGTACGTCGGCAGCGTCCCGTTGGGTAGCGACGCCGTGCCGTAGTAGCTATTGAGTTGCTCATTAGAAATCGCCTGTTGCTGCTGCTGCTGTTGCTGTAAATGTTGCGCATTGCTGTTGCTGATCTGGGACATCTGCGTGTTTGCGGTGGAAACTCCCGCACCGAGCAGTCCGTTGGAGCTCTTCAGCTGACTCTGCGCGTTGGCGGCAGTACCGGGGCTGTTGTTGCTGTTGCCACTGCCGTTGTTGCTGTTTGTACTGAGATGCGTCGGACCGTGGCTGGTGGTCGTCATGGTGGTCGTGCCGAGTGTTTGGTGATCCTCGGACGTTGCCAGTGGTGGGAAGTACGTGCCGGTCACGATGTGGCCCTGGTCCAGGATGCTCCGGTTCGTGCACATCACGTACATCCCGTTCACCATGGCGGTGGTCGTGGTGGACCCGGAGCTCACCGACAGGTAGTTGCGCTTCTCGTGCAGTCCGCTGCCATTCACCAGCTGTCCCACGCCTTCGTAAGCGTATCGTTTTTCGACACCGTGTCCAAATCCACCGTACTCACGCTTGACGATAGCGTCTTGTTGGTGGTGGTGATGATGTTGACTCTGATGATGTTGCTGCTGCTGCTGCTGCTGCTGCTGATGCTGCTGTTGATGACTCTGGTGCGTTTCGTGCTCGTACGCATGGGACTGGAAGGTGGCGGGCAGCTTTTGCTCACTCTTCACACCGTACACTCCGTCGTACGTCAGCTTCTGCTTGCTCTTCAGGTCATCGTAGCTGCCGGCGTGTGCCGAATGGAGTCCTCCACCGAAGCCCGGTTCCTTCTCCAGCTCCAACGGGCTCATCTCGGGAGTCGGCAGGGCAGACGACACATCGTCCATCTTGGAGTCCCCGTTGGCAGGTACGGCGCCTCCGTTTGCAGCCGCTGCCGCCGCTACGGCCGCCAGCTTGCGGCTGCCGACGGTTGGCGGTACGGCGATCGGTTCCGGACTTTGCGTTGGGCTCGAGTCGGGCGTGTTGAGTGCGTTGTTGCTACCGGCGTAGTAGTGCGGGTTGTACGTGAACGGGCTCATGCGCTGGGAGGAATCACCGTCGCCGTAGTTCAGTTCGCTCGGGGACGAATTGTTAACCGTAAGGTTGGCCCCGGCAGCACTGCCCTGGCTGTTCGCGCCCACCGATGCGCCCGTCCCGAGTGAACCGGCTCCACCGTTCGGCCCGGCCCGGGCTTTGGCGTGCTTTCGGCGCCGGGGACGATACTTGTAGTTGGGATGCTCGGTCATGTGGATCACTCGCAGCCGTTCCGCTTCCTCCACGTACGGACGACGATCCTGGGGCGTTAGAGAGCGCCACTTTTTACCTGGCGAAGAGAGGAAGACTACATTAGAGAGCAGTTGTCAAATAGAATTGGCGGGAAATGGTATCAGAGCAACATCAGCCATAAAGATCCTAATTTTAAGCTTCAAAAAATCAACACTAAAAACCTCAAAGACATCGGACGACGAGATCTTCCAATTACTGCCTTCGCATCGTTTCGATCAAACCGATTTTGGAGGGCTTTCTGGAAGGGGGGGGGGGGAGGCGGGTGTGTCAAAGTAAGGAATTTCCACTGCTGCATTAAAATCACGATAAAGGCGCGTGCCAATTATACTCTGAAGTTAACACCAAAGAAGATCGAAAGAGAGAGACAGAAAGAGTGAGAGAGTTAAATAGCGCTAAAACTTGGAGTAAAAGAAAAGGCGAAGAGTTACTTCCAACCGATCGTTTGGGAAGCAAAAGATGCTCTGCAAGGTCTTTGTGTGCAGCCCGCAGCAAAAGCAAGCGACAAACCCCGAGCAGCAGCAATGAAACGAAGATGCTTTACACCCGCAGTGTTCGGGCAATATTCTTCGCTTTCCTTAGCCTGTCTCGTTTGTGAGCATCAACAGCAACAACAACAACAACAACAAACTTCCCGACAGACAAACACACTGCACACTTCATATCGCTCGTGGGAGAGTAAATTATGTTCTGGCGATAAATAATTCTGTACCCTTCAACCCGTCCCCCCTTGTTGCACGTGTTGGTGGCAGCGTGGCAGCACTGTCCTTCACTGAGCGGCGGCATCCTATCTCTGTGTCTGTGTTTTGCGCTCTTGTCTGAAGACGCGCGCGCTATCAGCACGAATCGCAACTTCCACAGACTGCGGTGCGGCTCTCTTGGGCGCTGGCTGCCGTTCATTTTCGGAAGGATGCAACCACACACACACACGCGGGTGATGACACACACCGATCGGAACAGACTGTGCCGCCGCCGTTTGCGATGACATTGGTAAATTAAGTTTGACATTTATTATCAGCGCAACGCTCTACGCGCTGGCCGGTGGCAAACAGAATGCGCGGGGTTCGTCGCTTTCGGCGCGTTCTGCACGGAGCTTGAGCTCATAAATCTGGCGATTGTTAGCGGTTTAAGCCCTTTCGGGAAGCTGGTCGGGGAGGAGGTGCGACTGCTTCGATTCGTTTCGGGCTGTCGAATTCAATTTAGCAACTGCCGGTGGTCGCCCGGGAGCATCCGACTTACCATCCGCGTTCGGGGGTTTTGGGCTTGATTTACGCGAGCTTCCCAATTACTGACTCGGTGGCCCTTCCGCCGGGCGGCTTCTAGCACCATTCGCCGGCGTGCTGATTATCACACCTGGTTGTGATGATTGGGATCCCGGCTCGATCGGAGGATTATGCCACGCAAAAGGAGAGTGGAGAGTATTTAATTGATGCACCGATGAGATCTCGTATATCAAGATAATCGAAAATGCGCTTGTTCGACGGAAAGCGATGCCGTCCGATGGTATGTTCTGTTCTGGAGTTGTCATAAAATTGTGTTTCTAAAATGCATGCTCGAGTTCAGAATTCACTGGCTCGCCAACTACCCCATAAAGCATGCTGCTCAGTGCAAACCAAATTAATCATGCCACCAGTAACTTCAACGAACTAAAAGACACGAACTACCGAGACGCCCTCGGATCGTCTTCGTATCCCTTCTCTCTCTCTCTCTCTCTCTCTCTCTCTCTCTCTCTCTCTCTCTCTCTCTCTCTCTCTCTCTCTCTCTCTCTCTCTCTCTCCC